>JAYJLV010066077.1:0-16512 GCA_036873485.1 Torymus texanus
GATAATTCATTGTATTTATTTTTTTACAGGACGAAATAGAGGAGTCGGTAAGGTAGGACTATGGCATCCCCTTAAGGATTAAGCAATTACAAATGATACTCTTCCGCCTAAAAGTACACACTATATTGCCATAAAAATTCGTTCGTACCCCACAAAATTTTTGTAAGAAATTTAAGGCAAAGTTATGCGCGCATAATTTACATACATGCAAATAAGAATATATTTCAGTTCCACTAAAAATGCATTTTGTTCTTGCAAGCCAATTCAAGATTCATTGTGTTACTATCTAATAAGATAAGTAGATATAACTTGATAGATTGTTCTACATGCATCATCTCGCTAAGATGTGACATATTGCACATTAACGTTGGCAAAATAACTTTTTTTCAATCATCGCTTATACTTCTCTTTCTCCATAAAACATACCTTTCATCTTTACTCCGATAATCCCCAAAACACATATCAAAGAAGTTTCGAAGTAACACAAAACTTCTCTTTCCAACCATACATTGTTAAAATTATATAAAAGATTAATCGTAATAACTAAGCTCACATCCACTCGCATGTACACACCATCAACAATCATAATCCTCCTCGTTATGAAAATCTCAAACCTTACTTCCATCATCGCCCATACATTGCTGGGAAATCATTACGCGCCATTACTTATACACATATACACACGTCTCTCTCTTGCTTGCTTATAACACACACTTTCCGCGCACATATTTTCGCCTTAACTTCTCCCTCGCGCCTCCTCGTCTTTAACTTCAAATCTCAATTCTCCGTCTTCTCTCCACACACCAATATATACATATATATACACACACGCCCATCTCTCCGAAAATACCATTCGAAAATAAACAGAAATATTTTCTCCCGCGTATATATACCATTATTATCATCCTCACTGTCCATTCTCGTTTCTTTCTCGCGCCATTCCCTTCTCGGTCCTTCCGATTCCTCGTTACCTCTCTCTGTCACTTTTGCACGCAGGGACGAAAGCGACGCGCGCGCGGGGCCGAATCGTAAATTCCGAACGGTAATGCAACGTCCGACGCGATTATTTACTGATACTTAGAGCTGGGATGCGTCGCTGCTGCGTGCTTCTGCTATATGGGCTGCGACCACCGAGTCGATGTAAGGGCCTCTATATGCGCCGATGGGGATTTTTGAAGATGCAATATACGTGATTTTACTATCTTCGTTAGCATGTAAGATATACATATATACGAGTACATATATGTGTATTTGGTTATAAGTGGTTTGAATTAAGAGAAGAAATGCATATATCTGAGAGAATGCATCTTCTGATTAGGTTTGTGATTTATATATCTACTTTTTAATTGTGAGAGCAGTTTTTATTATGCAATATTATACGCCTTATTATATGTAGTAATAAGAGGTGCTCAGTATACGCAGTTTCTATACTGCGTTGACAAGGATTAAATTAAAAATTTCATATATATTAATAAAGACTTTAACGTCTTCATAAAAGAATAAACTCTTATATTTCTATAATATATAAGTGGCAAAGTCCAAGTATATACAATTAAGCCGCGCATTTCTTATTTTCCAAAACCGTATATATAAATACCGCCGTATTACGATACTCCATAACACACACACACACACACTCACGTACATTATACCCGTGAAGTGAATAAAACCACGCTCATCCGAAGTATCAGACTCATAAACCGCGATTACAGCGCGCGCAGCAGCTAAACAAGACGGATTAAGCTCACCGTGTTGCCGACCAACTTCACTCTCGCACCCACCTTATATATATATATATATATATATATATACACTTATACGCACAACGCGCAAGCGCGCAAAAACTGCGCATCTTCTTCGCTTACAAACAAAAAGCTTGAACAATGGGGGCCTCGGTACTAGCGTTTTCTCTCCCTTACGGAATATAAAGAAAAATTATCGTGACTGATTAACCCCTTCCCGCGTTTAATGTTTTCGGATTTCTCGGCCAGCTCTCTTTAACATTCATCTCTCCTCGTAGGTAGGATAGAGTGAGCGCGAAAAAATAATAAAGGATCCTTCCGCCGACTTCTTTCGTTCTCTCCAACGCTTTTATTCGCCGTTGGCGGCGGCTCCCTCGGTTTTTCTCGCAGCGCAACTTCCTCGCGAAGTAATGCAATAATTACACGAGCGGAAGTAATAAAATTAATCTCCGCGTGCGCGCTCGCGCAAAGGTTTCTTCCTCTATCTCGTTCGTTCGCCCTCTCTTTCTCTCTCTCTCTTGCTTGCTTGCCTGCTCCTTCTACTGCGTATATAAATCTCTCCACCTCTTCGTTCCCCTTTCTTCTCCCCTTTCCCTCTCTTTCTTAGCTCTTTCTCTCTTCGGTCCGCCTCTTTTTTTTCTTCCTCCTACTTTTGCTTCAAAAGTTTTCTCTCGCTTTCTTGAAATAAAAAAGAAAAAGAGAAGCGCACACCGAGAACTCCTATTTTGACGCCGTGCAAGTGCTGGTAATTGCTCGCGGGTCTCTCGCGGCGTGAATTTTCTTAATTACTATTTGCCCGCTAAATTTAATTTAAAATTTTCTCGCGTCCGCGCGCTCGGTTACAGTACATATTACATCTCACACATGTGGTATATAAGTGTCTTTTTAAAAACCCGCAATGCATATTCACCGTGTCCCTGTTAATATTCAGTTCGCATTGAGTACAAAAAAAAATGAGAGTTTCAAAAGACTCGAACAGTTTTGGAACGTGGATGATTTTTCAAGCGCTTTGCAACTCCACCTTCTCCTCTCTCTCTCTCTCTCTCTCTCTCTCTCTTTCTCTTCCTCCTCTCGTTCTGTGTCTCTTCTCGAGGCTGACCCCCTTATAAATCAAACGCAGTTTAGCTTTTAATAATTTCGCCGGGACGAAAGAGGGAGCGAGTAATTTACGTGTCGACTTCATTCTTTATGCCAATGAGTATAAAAGAGAGAGAAGGGCAGTCAGCTAAGCGAGGACAATTAGTTTTCGTTACCCAATTTCAACTGGGCGATGTGCGGGCGCGCAAAGTTGTCATTGCGTGTGGTGACGGGGATAATGAGCCGTGAATTCTTGAGTTTTTACGAAGGTTTTTTTTTAAAGGAGGAGTAAGTGTCTTTAGATGGAATTAGTTCCCTTGTTTGCTTTCTCGTTAATTCATCCTTTTAATAGAATCCCACTGAGTTTCTCAGATGAGTATATTAGAGTTCAATAGTTAAAGGTTGCTCTTTAAAAAAATATATATATTTTCTGAAATTTCAACTCCCTTTCACTTTTTTTCTAAAAATTATCTTCTCTACGTCATATCAAACTGTTATAAATCTACATTACGCTTATATACGACATACACAAAAAAATCTTTATCCTATACATATCTAGCTCGATAATAAACATGAATCATACGAATAGACGTCGCGCCAACCTCTTGTTTAAAAACACCATATCGTTCAAAACTAAATTCAATAAACCTTCAAGTCTCCACTTACGTAGCGAGACCTAAGCGGTTCATTCTCGCTCGTTTTGCTGAAAGCGCACATCCGCTCTGCGAGATAAAGAAAAAAGAAAACAACAGTACAAACATAGTACACACATATAAACGCAACAATATACCCTCTTCAAGTCCGCACATATATACACCGCGCATCATATACTTGTATAATATACTCCCGCACATTGTCGAGTGGCTCTCGCGCCCAAAGGGATCAACAAACTCTCATTTTTCGAAAATCGCTCTCTCTCTTTCCCTTTCGTTCTCTCTCTCTCTCTCTCTCTCTCTCTCTCTCGTTACTTGCAAATGACATATCGTCAATTACAGAAACTCTTCACGTATACACACAGCTGAAGAAGACGAGGGCATCGCGTAGTAGTCGTCCGCGCCCGATACTACACCATAGTATACGCGTGGTATAATAATTAAAATAAAATACTCCCCCGCTTGGGCAAGCGAAGCGCTGCACTTCCGTGCGGTAGGGAAATTGAAGGGAAGAAAAAAAAACGCGGGCGGTGGTGTGTGGCTGTGTATAAGCGGAGAGAGAAAGTAAGGGTGTGTAGACAAAGCTGCGCGAGAATGCGAAAGAGAAAGAGAGAGAGAGAGAGAGGGTTGGGAGATAAGGGAGGAGAGAAAGCAAGGACTCTCCCGCGATTAATGAGCGGTGTTTGTTGGTAATTGCTGCCGCCATTAGGTTACCATCTCCCGGCGTATCTCTTCCTCTCATTCATTTTAGCCCTGGTATATGTATATTTATATACGTACGCGGAGAGCCGGGTCCCTCTCGAAATGTAGCTTTCCTGCGGCTTTTCTCTTTCTCTCTTTTTATTTTTTTTTTGTTGATTGTTGGGTTATGTTGTTTAATAAATATGTAAACGTTTGGGGTTGATGAAGAATTTTATTGAGAAATTTATGCATGTTATTTATATACTTGATATTTTAATTGACAAACGTAAAGGTAAACTATTATTTTACCATTTATATACATAAAGTTTCTTAAAATATAACAAGGTCTTGTGGTTTTCTTGAATTATACTGTAACCAAACATATTTGTATGTAAAGCAATTTTTTTGCTCCTTATATACTTCCTTCTAAAATATTTTTATTCCTTATAGAACAGAGGATTAAAATATTGAAAAATGATTAAAGAATTTATAGAACCGACAATCTATACGATTAGTAAAATATTACATTTGTTTTAACTTATTCTATTAAAAATAACATACAATTAGAGTATACAAACGACTCTGAAACGTCTTAATTTATCAGAGAAAAGCTCATATTCTTTGCGTATATTTTTTATAAACAAAATTTTCAAAAACTTCGTAAGCAATATTTCCGTCACACTCACAGTACACCCATTTGAGGCACATCTCACCTTTCATCCAATCCACGCATATACCTATATATATATACACGGCGAAGCGTAACAAACAAACTTCTTGTACCAAAATAATTCACACGCACGCACATACCTCATCCCACCTCGTAATTAACCGCGACGATAAATTTGTCCCCGTTTCCTTCCTTCCTTCTGAGCGCGCATCTGACGCACGAGCTCCACTCGCGTCAAATTGCTCCCTTTGCCTCTCTCCTCCTCCCAACCCCTTTTTCTCGCTCCACTCTCTCTCTCTCTCGACTCAGACTCGTGCACTCGCGCATGTTAATGATCGCCTCGCGGCCTTTATCTTTTCCACCTCATTTGCGCGCGCACGAGCCCACTCGTAGCGCTTCCGCGCTTTTTTCCTCTCATCCCTATCCTCTCTTCTTCTCTCCGCCCTTTCCCTATATATATATATATATATATATATATATAATACCTACATGCGGGCTTTTTTTTCTATCTATCCACCGTCTTCCCTCCCCGCAAAGATTCTCGAGTATATGGTTTATATAAATGAGAGAATATATATATATATATGCATATATATAGCGCAATGGTTTTTGCAACCTCGCTGTACGAAAGCTAGACTCGCGCGGCTGTGTGTAATTTATCTCTGCGCGTTTTGTGGGTTAAGTCTCGCCCGCACGTTCTGAGGATGTCTCTCTCTCTCTCCTTCACTATGTGTATGTGTGGAAAAGGTTGAGCGGTTGCCGTGGTGAGGACGCGATATAGAAAAGTTCAGTGAAAACTTTGAGAAAGGTACTGGTGATTTTTTTTTTTTGGCGTGAAAAGACTAGGTGCGGTCAAAGGAGTGGAAATGAATTCAGAACGGCGGGAAACTTTGTGGTATATGTTTATACTGCCGTTTGACGGTTGAAGGAATAACGATAAATAATTTTTACTTCTCGAGGTATAAACGTTTGATATAAGAATTAAATAAAGTCAACTATATCAGTTATAATGATGTTTTTTTTTATGTAACTTTGGGCGAAATGTTACCATAAATTACTTACTTTTTACTTAAATTCATATAGTTAAGAAAAAATTTTGTTTTTTTTTTTATAATTATCAATCAATTTGAAGTAAATTTTGGAATTCGAATTTGACAAAATTGATCAAATATATTATTACCTAGCTACTAATAATATATACTTAAAAATTCACCCATTGTATTTATTATTACATAATTTGATTTCGAAATTGCTTCCGTTTAATCATCGCATGAACCATAAAATACAATTATTTATCTACCATCATAATTTCTTATTTATCTTTAAATAAAAATTACATTTCGATCCATATATACAAAACCCCAAAATAAAATCCACCAATCACCCGGTCAAATTATAATTTTATTTCTACCGCCCTTATGTTCCTCGCATTCGCATCATTCACCAACGATCGATGGAAATCCGGTATACATCTATACACATTCATTCGCGTGAGACTCAATGTTGCATCCTTCGCTTCACACACATACACACACACACATATATATATATATATACACACACACGCTTTGCGACCACATGCACTTCCTCCGCGTGTAACGGTCACGCGTTTACACTTGCGGTTCCCGCATCTTCGTCTTCTGCTCCAGATAAGCATATACCTTCGTGATTCTCCTTCTCTACCTCCCGCGAAATTTTTCGTCGGCTATCGAAACGAGCGGACGTATAACTGCGACAAGACATGCGAGTGAGGATCCGTAAGATGAATCTCGATCACGCACGCGCGCAGACTCGTTTTCTTTTTACTCATATATATATACACACACACACACACACACACACACACACTTGCTTGCTTTCTGCGAGCGAACGTTCCGTCTTTTTCGCACCTATATACTTATTTTACGCCTTTTTTTTGGTCCCCCCCTCTCTCGTGTTCTTCTGCTGCTTCTTGTTCTTCTTCTTCTTCGGTGGAATTGTAGCTGTTATTTTGGTGTTGAGGTGGAACTCGTGTTCTGTTGAGCGTGTATATACGCGAGCGATGGATGTTGGACGAGGGGAATCCGCTAATTGTGCGCGCGCGCGAGTGGCTACCGTGGCCGTAAAATCGGAGAGCCGAGCGTGTTTGTTTTTTTTTTGTAGCCGCGAGAAGTTTATTACAGGTTAAGGTGGTGGAGGCAAGTGCTAAATGTTCTTGGCACGCGTTGTTTATTTCGCGTTTTAGCTGGGAGACGATTGTGTGGTTGTTAACTGTTTTCAATTAATTGCATTCCTCTTTTTTAATGTTGTATAAGTTTAATGGGTCCGATGGCTTTTCAATGTTCAGCTCTGCATTATAACTGAAAAGTAAACAATGGATATTTTTAGTAATAAATTTAAAGTGCATTAAAGAAATTTCTTTTTTTGTAATTCTATAGATTAATTTATAGTTATTTTAGAAGCTATTAAAACAATTATTGATTTCATGCGCTTCGTATTAATTATAACTATACGCAAAAGTATTATTATACAATAAAATACTATGATAATTATAATAACCGCGTATGAAAATATTTGTTTTATACGACTAAACTCACCTTACCACACATACAACCAATAATTGTTCATTCATCCGAAACCCACTTTCGAACAATTTTTCCAACCTCAAATTGCCACGAAAATTCTAACATTCTTGTATCTCTGGCAAAAAAAGTGTTAAAAATTGTATTTTATTCTCCTACACCAGTAGAGAGCTACGTAAAATCGAATAAAGCAGAAAATAGCAATTCTCAGACCGCGAAAAAACAGCGAGTATTTATATGTTCGTGCGTCGCGCACTGCATACATCACCGACGCGGCCGATAAAACTTTTCCCCTGCGGCTCACGGCCTATCAATCAGTCCAACACCAAAACTGTATAACACATCCAACTCTGCCGAATATAAAAAAAATACTGTATACGTGAACAAGCGCGCGCGAAAAACAAGAGACGAAACGAACGATTAAAAGCTTCGTCGTTCCCCGATCAACGGTCGCGTCAACGGGATACGTCTCTCTCTCTCTCTCTCTCTCTCTCTCTCTCTCTCTCTCTTTCGGCGGGACGCGTATGTATATATATCTGTATACAAGTGTATATATATATACATGGTATACGAGGGTAACATTGTAATTTCAGATAAGCGTCTCCCAGGAGACACGCATTGTGCACGTCCGTAGACGGGCGGGCGCCCTCTCGTGTGTTGACGCACGCGGCGGAGAGAGAGAGAGAGAGAGAGAGAGAGAGAGAGAGAGAGAGAGAGAGAGAGAGAGAGGAGCGTTCATTACGCGCGAATCGCGATATCGGGGCCTGACGCGTCCGCGTGTTGAGCAGGGCTGAAGAGAGAGAGAGAGAGAGAGAGAGAGAGAGAGAGAGAGAGAGAAAGAGAGGGAGGAGTTTAATTGATTGTTCACGAGAGTCGATGTTTGGTAGGGGTTGATTTTTTTTTCGGGAAGTGCGAGGAAGATAGGGTGCGGTAAGATGGATAGTGATGGAATGGATAGAGGACGGTTGTGTAGTATTACATTGATTTTTAGAATTTGAAGAAGTGTTTGATTTGAAGAGTGTTTGGGTGTATTTTTGAAAAAGCTTTCGATGTTTGGGTGTATTAAAAATAGAGCGGGAAAATGCAATACGAATGGAAAATAAGTATAGAAAATTGAAATTAAATTTTTGGTTGTATATTAAGCAAATTAATAAATAAATTATTCGAGTATTTTCGTGATTATGACTATAAGAACTTAATTTAGAAGTAAAATTATCGGGTCAAACGTAGTGTTCACGTTTCCATTATACAATAGTCCTTGACTATCTAATCTTTGGCGGGGATTCCATTGCCTCGAATTGTAAATCTATAATGTTAATAAAACAAAAATATGGTTTCTCTCACTCCTATATTTGATATACAAAATATTATTTGTAACTTGACAGGGTGGAAAAACTTAGCATAGATAAATGAAAGGTGTATACGATTCTCAATCTATTAATAAATTAAGTTTTCTATTCAGAAGATTTATATATTTATATCATTAAAAATCAAAGGTATAGACTTACATACACAAGAGAAACTTAAATTTGACTTAGCGCATAAACATTCAAATAATTAACAGAGACAACGGTAAATCTCTCAAAACCTTATACGGAAATAACATTTCAAAACATATTCCGCCAATGTCACCTTCGTCGTTAAATAAACCGAATAATTAAAGCCACCTAGGAAAAAGGAAGCACAGACCTCTCGCAGTCGCCAGATTGAAGGCGCGAGCATTACACCAGCAGCAAACGAAACACGATAAAAGGACGGCTGAACCGTGAAAGCCGACTCTCTCTCTCTCTCTCTCTCTCTTTCCTCGTCCGTGCGGCAATTTTCCCGACGCGCAAGTTGCATACACATACACATAACATCACAGGTTCATCTCATTATACATGATCCATCGACTGTCTCTCTCTCTCTCTCTCGCGTCATGGCTCTTTCACACGTCCCAAATGAGGACGAGCAAGACGCAGTATATAGTAGTGATGTCGCGCCTCTTTGTGGGCCGCTTGTATATAATATTCACGTGTAATTTTCCAGTCGCGTTTGCACTCTTTTCAACGCTTGGGAAACTCGTCGCTTAAAAACTCCTGAATATAAGCGCAAACGCGTAAGCACCAACATCTTAAAGACATACGACGACGACGACGACGACGACGACGACAGCGTTGTCCGATTCATCTGCGGTCTCGACGCTTTGAAAAAATATATATATATATATGTATATATATTTTTTTATTTTCGTGAAACGCGCGACGTTTCTTTTTTCTCTCCTACGCTTCGTCAGTTTTGCACGAGTTTGTTCTTAATAGGCGCACATGCCGGATTCTTTTTCGCCAGGAAGAAAGCAAAGCGTAAGATTCACGCGCGGTGTCTTAACGGTGCTGGATGCTTTGCGACTCGTCGAGCAATTAAAACCGCTTAGCCGAGATTTCGTAGCGCCAATGACACGCTTCTCATTACGATATATATGCACGTATGCAGTGTATTATATTCGCGCGCTAATGACGCGATGCTCGTATTATATATAGTTTTGTCTGCGTATGTTGTGTATAAAATTTACCTGCTTTGAGGAAAAGTTCGCTTGGGCGTGTATGAAAGAATTTTTATTTATAAACAGGGGCACCTTGACGAGAAAATTATAAGAAAACAAATTTAACTCCGCTATGTAATTTACGTATAATTTATTATAAATGGTATATATAAAAACTACAGAAAAATTTCCGCCCTCGAAGGCGTACCAACCTCGTAAACTCTACATCCACAGCTCACTGATGCCTCGCGACTTCGTAATCGAATTTGGCCGATAATAACATACATATTCTCTCTCTCGCTCTCGTATTGATGCAAAATAATTATTCCCGTTCGTATGTGACGTCAATGCCGAATGCTCGCTGCACGAGCTTATATAGTTGCAAGTCGTTTTCTCGCGTTACAGACGTGCGCGCGTTTGCGTTATAATTAATTCAATCGATATTACCAGCAGCTCCGCGTGCAAATCTCCGTAGAAGTACGTATGTGTGTGTGTGTGTGTGTATATATATATATATATATATGCGAGTGAGCGCTGGTATATAAAGGGAGCTTAAGAGAGGATGATCGGTTTAAACGTCGCCCTTCACCTTCTATACCCCCTGCTCCCGTTTTTATACGTGTCTCCCATTATCGCCAGCAGCAGCTGCGTTTCAGACTCTCTCTCTCTCTCTCTCTCTCTTTCTCGCTTCCTATGTCTCTCTATCTCATACTCACGGGTTTTCTCGATTTGACGTTTGACGGGCTTTTTTATGGTTTGGAAAATTGTATTGTGCGAAGTTCGCATTTATTAAGTAGATATACATTGCAGTGGCAGTTGACGATGTAAATGGAAAATTAAAAAAGTGACTAAACTCGATAAAAATGTTGCTGTGGAATGGATAATTTTGAAGTGTCAAGTTGACTGATTGTTTTTTTTTCTGTATTTATATAAAATTATTTGTTAATTTAAAAAGTTTTTTTCCTGGTTAACACGTTGATTATAAATATTCCGTTTTTGAGCAATATACTCGTTTTCTTTGATAATTACGTACAAAATTAAAGTATACTTTGACATTTGCATTCGACACCATTGATATTTTAACTACCAGTAATACTTTAAGGTACATGGTGTTTAATATTATTGATTTTTTCTAAACTTTCTACGAGCGTTGTTCTGGTTTCCTATAAATTATAATAAAAAATTTATATCATCACGATTTTTGGTATCAAAAGAAAATAACTTGAAAAACCAATACCTACATTTCTTCATACAACATCTCAAATTCAAGTCTATACTATACAATACAATAAATTTATATAGAAAATTACTGATGACATATATTTCTCGTACTTATACTACTCAACAAAATCACAACCCACATGATTATGCACTATACCACCACACGACCACGCAGTTGTCGCTCTCCATACATCCCTTTCATCATCTTGTCTCCCGTCCACGTGTCATCGCACCAATATCTAAATAAAAAAGGATTCACACGCGTGCGTGCACCAAAATCGAATTCTCGTCTCCCGCGAGAGACGAACACGCACCCGCGCGTGTGTCACCCTCGATCCCCCAAATGGGATACTTAATTAATCTTTGCGTTTCCATTAGGATTAAGGTTATTGGTACGGTCTGCACAGGACGGCTCGATTGGAATCGTCGATTAAATTCTTGTTTCGTCGACACTGGTGGCCTTGGATCTTATATACTTGTCTTAATATGTGCAGAGGTAGAGCAAGTTTGGATTTTTATTTGACATTGTTTATTATGATGAGTAAATATTAAATACAAATGGTCGTATCATAAAAGTAGAGTATTCAATTTTTTCTGACAGGAATTTTAACGTTCAACGATCATGTGGAATCGCATGCTCCAAAGTATATTCCTA
Source organism: Torymus texanus (assembly GCA_036873485.1). NCBI lineage: Eukaryota > Metazoa > Arthropoda > Insecta > Hymenoptera > Torymidae > Torymus > Torymus texanus. The sequence continues at coordinate 11,782 of JAYJLV010066077.1, forward strand.
GTATAACAATCATTATAACACTGCATCTTACGTCTTTAACACACCACGATTGATTATCAACCTACAAACCTTGTCTCTCAATATTTTTTAAGATAATCGCTTGCCGGAGCAAGGATTACCAGATATATGCAAAACCATACCGTTATATTTCACGACTTTCGCCGCTCATGCATACAAACGCGCCGTAAACAACCGAAACAAGGTTGTATGCATAAAAAAAAGAGAGAGGAAATAATTAAAAGACGCGCGAAATTTACGCCCTCTGCCGGGCATATAATTAATTATTACCAAAAATCGAAGTATTCAATGAATACGTAAAGCGCTTCCGCGGTCGAGATCAAAACGTTGCGAGACGAGGGAAAGAGAGAGAGAGAGAGAGAGACGCGCAGGTAACCGGAATGCTGTTACGGCGCCCACGCGTATATGATGAGAATCGCCTTTCTCTTGTACGCATATGGTGCGCAGACGAAATCATGTGGCGCTAAGTGGTTCGTCAATTCGGGGGGTTATTGGCAGGTTCTTTTTCGGGAATGCACGGTATAGAATATTTTTGTAATTCGGTAAAAGAATATTTTTGAAATAAGCTTTTTCAACAAAACTGCTAATTCTGATACATTCTCTCATGTACTTTATATTTTACACATCTCTGGCTCCATTTTAAAGATTTAAAAACTTATGCACCTCATGGAAAATAAATTTTCACACCATCAATTTTTCAAAAACCAGGATAAATCTCGCTCTTCTGGCGCTGAATTTTCAGAAAGTTAATATCGGAGGATAATCTCTTATACGGCGACGTAGCGCGCGAAGATCACCGCTACTACCGTGGTCGTCGTCGTCGTCGCCTAATTGACCAAGCGCCGAGTCTCGTCTCGTTCGAGAGGATCATATTCTCAGCTGCGAGGACGCGCGCGAGGATCGCCGGCCCATTCACTGGATTATACTTACGCCCGCGCGCGAGGAGAAATTTCACGAGAGCGTCCTCGAAAAAGTTTGTGAGCACGTGTCGTATGAGTTTTTTGGTGTTCGTGAATGTATATGATGGTGGGAAGTGAAGTGCGGTTTTCAAATATCTTTTATTAGTAGATGCAATGTTAAGAGTCGAATTAGATTAAAAAAACAATTTAATACATTGTGTAAAAATAGTTTTTCTATCTATTAAAATTAAAAGCAAATATTTATTTAACATTAGTCGTTTTAACAACAATATGTCAATAAATTGCGATATTAATATTATATGGTGAGTATATATAATTTCATATATATATATATCAACTTCAAATATATTAGATTATTTCTGGATGCATGAGAAATAAAAGTAATATAAAATTATATCAAATCGCATAACCGAATATAACGCGAATTTATTGAATTCTCATAAAAAAATCGCATCTCGCCTCTCTTGCCGGCAAGCATCACAGAAATATAAAGAGCGTGCAACGACCGCAGCCCGCCAAATACGAAATAATCGCTGCAATTTCCGAGAACGCGAAATCACACACCAGTGGTAGTTAAACCTCGAGCCCAACGAAATTTTAGAAACGATTAGATTGATAGCGACGAAGGAAATCTTTCTCCCCTACGTATATAACTATCATTTCTCCCAGTTTTAAAATTACCTAATGCACTCCACATTATGCGCATGCGCGAGCGCGCGAGCACACCTTCGTGATGCAGCGCAAGCCTTTAGGGCCCAGACGACTCGTTCTCTCTCTCTCTCTCTCTCTCTTTTTCTCTCTCTCTTTCCGTGCACTTTTTGGCGTGCGCGTATTTCTCGGAACGTATTTCGCGGTGATTTCGCGCATCGACGAGTGGAACGAACGCGCGCGTGTATATGTGTGTATGCGGTTCTCGTATCGTTCGCTTTTTTTCAGAAGAGAGAGAGAGAGAGAGAGAGAGAGAGAGAGAGGGAGGGAGAAAAAGTGTCATTGCTCCGGGTTGTTTTCGATTTTGACGCCTCGCGATAATTTGCAAGTTTCGTGAGCGAGCTAACGTTTTTTGCAGAAATAAATAGACGCTGTCGAGGAATTTTTTAATTTTTTCCAGCTTCGAGATTTTCGGGAATTATGGGCGATGCTTTATTTTCGAAAAAAAAAAAAAGAATTCAGCGTTGAAAGTAATTATAAGACCCGTTTATAAATGAGAAATTCGAAGTGTAAATTGACTTGCCGATGGGGATTTTGCTTTTTTTTTGTTTTATTTTAAATATGAATAATTTTTTAAAAAGGATTTGTATTTTTCAAATTATAATAATCACATTTAATCGTGTAACCATATCAGATTATATATAAAGCGCAAGAAATTAAATTGTCTTAAAATAGTAATTTTAAAATAACTATACTATCACTTATCAAAAATCGCATAACTTAGCATTCACAGCTCAAAGAAATTCTAAATCCTGAGAGCAACAATTCAAATTCAATCACAAAACCACCGCAGCACATCACGCGTGTACAATCGCTCGGGGTTGAAACAGCCAGTAGGTAGTACTACCCACGTAGTCTCTCTTTCGCTTCACATATAACGACAACCCTGCAAACTGTCCCTTTCCGCAAGCACCTACAAATCCACTTACACGTCCCCGCGAGCATCAAAACATTGTTACACGTCGTCGTCGTCGCGTCAACGTCTGTACTTTCTACTACTACATGCAAGGGGTGCTACTACTACAACGCACGTGCGTGGGAGGACATAAAGAGCGACTACGGGGATCTTTTAATTTGAGGCTGGAAATTCCTCTCGAGCGTGTACGCGTTTGCGGGGAGCCACCAACTCGAGGGGAGTATATATATATATATATATATATCTATATATATATCTATATATAGTAAGATACGCTACGTCTGTCTATCTCTCACTTTCTGCCGTATTCTACAGCCCATACCCCTAAATTCTAAAACATCCTCCTGTGTGGGTGGCCGTTCGAGCGTATGGTTCGAGTTTGTTGCGAGGCTATACTATATGTAGGGATGTTTGGATTTTCGCGCAGCGTATAGCGGTGCCGTAGGCGAGGAGTGGACGGATTTGTTTTGAGGGGATGAAGTTTTGCGGATTGTGAATGTGATTTATGGCGATGTGTGTATATATATATATATATATATAACGTGATGTGTAATGCTTGCGGATTATTTGTTTACGCAGGAAGTTGAGCGTAGTCGAGGTTTGGTCGTAAGGTGATGGTTAAAGTGTTTGGTTAGTGGAGTGATTTTTAATGATACTGTTATATTTATTAAAATATAAAAGAATATTGTTTATCAACTGAATTTGAGGTGTAAGGTGTGTGAATTTAGAATACTAATCTTTTTTAGGATATCTGACAACTTTTTGTACTTTATACTCAATAAAAAATGCATTTTAATTCTAAAAAAACGCGAATCTCTGAATATAATTTGAAAAAAAAGATAGAACCTATTAATTAATCGGTTTAAAATGAATGTTCTAATCTTCTTTCTTCCTGATTTCATTTATCAATTTCCTTTATATAATGCCATAGTAGGAGTCTGTATTTGCGTATTTTTGTTTATTTCCTTTAATTTTCACTATCAATCATAATCATATACACATAGATAAAAATGATAGGTTACGATAACCAAAATACGTTTAATAATGTTTCGTCTATTTCACCTTAGTAAGATAACCCAATAAAAAAATGTTACAGTAACCAATAATAGGTTATGGCAACCATTTCACTAGTTTATTTGAATAATTCTTAAATATATTAAACCTGTTTAATTGTTGTTTAACCTAACATAGCTGGTAACCGAAACCAACCATTCCTTCCATGTAATAATTATAACAATCGATCAAAAATACGATGGCAATAATCCATTTACTTATACTATTCCATAAAACGTAACTCACATCCCCTCACAACGTAACCACACTCTAAACCTAAAACACCGCACATTTTCTAAAACCATCGTCCACAACAACCCTTCGCTATTCTATATACATATACTACAAACGCACCGTTACCAGCACAGGACGTCGTCGTTACGGTATTTATGTCCCGGCGTCAATATCCCAAAATTAAAACTCACCGGGGACCGATATCGCAAGTCACCCGTGCGAACTCTACTCGCTTCAGTGCTGCGTGTGCGTTCCTGGATAGGTATAAAGCTCTCTCTCTCTCCTGCTCTCTCGCACGAGCGCGCGTAGAATGCACCGAGAGGTCAAGAAACTCGCACAGCGCTTGTGAAAAGTGTGTCTCCAGCGCGAGATTGCGCGATATCGTAAACATGGCTTTTTGTTTACTTGGAACGTATAGGTGTTATGGTGCAGGTGTAGTATTTTGTTGTATTTGGAAAGTTGAGTTTTTAAGGATTGATGGTTGCTGATTAATATGTACACTTGTATATTAATGATAAAACACGTAATACGTGCAAACAATAAAGTTACCTAAAATATATACGAAAAATTAACAAATAACGAAACAGTATTCCTGATATACCACATCTTCCAACCGTATATACTCCATCGGATTTACTACACAATTAAAACTACAGCTCCATCCCAACTATTTATCCGTCTGAATCTCTCGTATAATCACTTCACATCAAAGGTCAGCCCTTCCGCACCCGTAAGCAAATAAGTGAAATTCGCCGCTGCGATGCCGCACGGTACGCGTGATAGATGGTATACGTCGAAGCCCTCGTCGAAAGAGAGAGAGAGAGAGAGAGAGAGAGAGAGAGAGAGAGAGAGAGAGAGAGAGAGAGAGAGAGAGAGAGAGAG
>JAYJLV010066117.1:0-16502 GCA_036873485.1 Torymus texanus
AGAGAGAGAGAGAGAGAGAGAGAGAGAGAGAGAGAGAGAGAGAGAGAGAGAGAGAGAGAGAGAGCGAGAGAGAGAAACGGCGTGTGGACAGAGTCAGGTCAGAAGCGTATCGTTGACAGGGACTCCAGACCGCACCCCATTTGTTCCAGGAGCTTTTCTCCTTTACACCGTCCAGGTCCTGCTTTTCTTTGACTCTCTTTTCGCACGTCCGTGAGCTTTTGTCAAGACGACGACGCTGCAGCGAATTGTCCGAAAGCGATTCCGTTTGTCCTGCTTACTTTTGTTTTGTTAACATTTAACAGCGCCCGGGAGTTGAAATATACTTCCATGTTTATCGAGCGCGAAACAACAATGTCTCCAAAGCGCCTTTGCACGAAAACACTTGAACGGATTCTGCAAGAAAATACCAGAGATCTGCATACAAACGTTTATGTAGGCCACTTGATTTAATAACTACCCAGTTGCGATATTTTTAATCACCTAGTGTACGTGAAAACTAGAATATTCATAAGATGCTGCTTGACTCAATTAACAAGAGAGACATTCAATTTTTTATTCGCATTGAGGTTATACTTCTATATAAGACTGCTTAAGTACGCAGACAATTTTAGTTTCCGTTTCAATTTTATATATCCGGTTCATATACTCCGAGGAAAATTTGAAAAAAAATTGGCACGTTTTTTGAGATATAGTGTCACGTTAATGTAGAGCACAATCAATCAATGTATCGCTTCTACACTTCCAGTCGTTAGATTTGATACATATAGAAATATTTCTTATTTTCAAGACTGTATAGTGCAATGTTTGAATTAAAAAATGGTAGACGATGTTTATTGTCGGCAAATACAACTTGCTATTAAAAAGTTCTTTTAAAAGATGATATTAGCTTTAGGTAGCGATAAACTTTACGTAGTAAACAAATTTTCCATGCATGAAGTTTTGAAAGTTCCTAGCAGCAGTTTTTCCCCTCTAATCTCCTTCGCCACTATTTCTTACTCTTCCCAGCGCCCATCTCTCGGTACTCGGGCTCTATATTATCTACCTCATTCTTGCATTCCACCTGTCTGGCGTGCCATTTTTCTCCTTCTACTGCTCTCATTCGCCGTGTTCTTCTTACTCGCGTTTTGAGCCTCTTTTTCACCCTCGTACCTCCCATTTTTCTCGCTGTCTGACTTTGTTCAATTTCGCGATTTTTGCATGCTTCTTCTCTCCTAGTTTGTGCCTTTATTTTTAAGCAAAGACATGAAACAGTAAAGTATACATATGCGGTATTAACAATGTCTCCATTTTCGCACGTTGCAGCCTGAAATTAATACGCTGTCTCAACTGGTAGAGGTGCTCGAATACTCGACTCGATGTGTTTGTACAGTATTGAATAATTGTTTTCGAACTTTATACAAACTACTCGTATAAAGTCAACTATTTGAACCAAATGACACTACTCAGACTTGATTGAACTACTCGATTTACGCCGAACTATTTAAATGGGGTCAGACTTCTCGATTTCCATCGAACTTTTTGAACGAAATCGAACTATTAAATTGTTTGACAAAATTCAAGTACTGCGATTTAAGTTAGCCGCGCGTCAAGTAATTCATACAGTCGGTGCAATGAAATAATTGTTGACACCGCAAATAAAAAGCAAAGTTATCTATTAACAGTAAATAACAATGAAACAGAGAAAAAACATGCCTTTTTTATTATATCACTTCACTGAAATTCCAATAGACTGTAAAAGATCTGCTAATCTTCGAATACTATAAAATATTTTGTTCTACATTAGTAGTTTAATCTATTGAGACTGACCGATAACTTCCAACGGTTATATTATTTTGGATTATCCATCGCAGTCTAATTACTTCGAACTGTTCGATCAAACATAATTGCAAAGATTAATCATTTTCAAGAGTTCGATCATTTTGAATGGAAGTTTGAGCAGTTCACGGTTTTCAAGTAATGAGTTCAATTCGACTTGAGTTCATTGAGTGGAGTATTCAGACCGAGTAGTTCAAATTCACGGACAGTCCGGCATCCGTAACGACTAGTACTTCTCTTTCGGTTCTCGTGATTTTACATTTAAAATAAACGATTCTTCACGCGATGCACAAGGGCTCAAATATAGTCGAACGAATGATAATATCGCAGTTATGTCCGTGCGTCTGGTGGGAAGAATTATGATTGCTAGATGCTGATTTTGCGTTTATATGGAAATTAGAAGATGTGCTTTATTCAGTTTCAGGTGAATTTTCGGACGCGTGAGGATTACAATATTATTCAAAAATAACACTTGTAATTTGAAGAAATTCTTAAATTTGAAGTTGAAATTACAATTTATGGAACTATAAAGTACTTAGAACTTTGGAAGTACGAAAGGTTTATGATTTACCAGTGATGTGAAATACGAGATTCACTATGACATTGATAAAGCTTGTATCAGAAGGTTCTAAAAAGTTCCTATTTCATATTTTGAATGTCTCTTAATTTTGCCTTTATAACAAACAGAATTCATCTCAGGTATTTGGACTATCAGTTTTATTTAAAATAATTGGAGTTATAGTAAAGAAATTAACCTATACTACTTGAATCATAATTAAAAGGTTGACCCATTTATTGAACATCGCAAAAAGCAAGTTTAATTTGCAGAATTCGTTCCGCCGTGTTATAAATTTAGATCAACATTGTTCGGACTAATTTCTTTTGTTACGCAACAAACGTATCGAGTACTAATTGAATATAGGCTTCCGTAACTATAATAGAACGGTAGTTGTAGTTCCGTTTCTATTTTAATCAAAATGTAAATAGACACTATTTTTGTGGACGTCATTAATGGAAAAGTCATTCACGTCCTCGAGATATGAATTGTAATCTTGGAATTGCGAGCATCCCGCGCTCTTTGTGAAAGTGCGAAAAAAGCGAACGTCGCCCATAAAAGTTGGCTTGCGAAGTTTTCCGCAGAAAATGCAGTATAAAAAGTTTTAATGAATCCCAGGCTCGATTGAAAGTGCGCCTCGATCGATACTTCCGCGTACTTTGTATTAGTTTTCCCAGTAAGTAGGCAACGAACTGCAAAGAAAAAGGTAAAAGTGCGATCGACGGGGGGAGGCCAGGCGAGTCACACGCACGCACGCGGCCGATGATTGATTACGAAGTTTGAAAAAGTGAAGTGCCGGACAGCCGCGTCTATAGGCCTGTCTACTGCCGCGCATTTGTTTGTGGAGATAGGCGCCTAACTTTTGTCCTCGCCTGCGCCTCGACGCTCTTTGGCATTCAGAGCGCAAAGTCGACAACTTTTCCACTTGCCGGGCATTCCTCGTAGCAGACACTTTCCACGTTCGCCTATCAGGCGCGATTTCCGCATAATTTGTCAGATTTTAATTCATAACCCGTGAACGCATAAATTATGCCGATAACTTCTTGCGGCTGTGCGTGCGCGCAAGCGTAACGGGCCCGTAAAATGATATTATATATATATATGCACACACACACACACACACACACACGCACGAAGCGTTTTATTTCAATTTCACGAGACCTCTCTCCCTTTCTCTCCGAATTTCTGATCCGTGCTTCAGAATTTTACGCGAGGTATGGCGAGCTTTATGAAGCAAGAATGACCTATCTTTTCCACTTTTTTATACGACATTTACACTCAGATTAACATTATTTTCGTAGATAAATGCTACTCGAGTCCATAAAAACTTCGGCGCGACGTTAACGTTACAGTTACACCGTGCAGTTTTTTCCACTGTTTCACCATTAGTTACGTGTTTTACGCGTGTGCGCGGAGAACAGAAGTACAAAAAAATGTACGCCATTCAAAAACGGAGATAAAATGGTTACCTTAATTTCCATATATATATATATATATATATATATATACGCGTAGAGGCTAAACTAAAATTATTTATCTGGGAAAATTTTCACGCTTCAAATGATTACGAATGAATGAATACAAAACTGCAGGAGTGCCGCGGCTGCTCTCCTCAATTTTCCTACTCTCAATTTAAAATTCAAATAGTGAATATCTAGTATTGTACGATATATTTTAATTTTCTGTTTATTTTATGACGTTGTTTTATCGTACATAAAGTTGTTTATCTCGAAATTCGAATAAAATGTGGATAGACTAAAGCACGGAAAAGGGTGTTTTATAAGTTATCGATTGTCCTTTTGATAATTTTAGTGGCGTGAAATTTGAGTCTCTTGACACCCTTTTAGAGAAGAGCTCTGTGTAAATGATGACAAACTAGGTCGAAAACATGTCAACGAGGTTTTATGCAAACTTTCAGTTTTTTTTTCTAGTTTCTTTTTTTATGCATGAAACAAAAAAGGTTGGGAAAATTCTAAGAACAAAGTTTAATTCGGATTGAAAAATGTTCGCACTGAAAGTAAAGCCGCGAGACAATGAGTCAATCTCAATTTCACTGGAGACTAGTCAATCTCCACTCGCTTCTTATTCCGGAGCTGGGGGCATAAAGAAAAGAGGAGGCTCACCAGCCGCACGACGAACCTTTATCCTTTCCCGGCCATTTCCCGCGTTGTTTCTCCCTCCCCTCTCGTCTCTCATTGCATCGACAAACTCGACAAGTTGTTCGGCCTATTTAACGCAGGCCGCACGCGAGCAAACACAGCTCGGCGCCTGCTGACTCGGCGATCATCGGCCGTGCCTGCATATCTATATGTCGGCTTTTTGTCCGCGGCGCATCGCGGGCTTTTGGGAATTCATTCGGAAAAACAATGCCGAAAGCCGCAAAAGCCAAAGGGAGACTCTACAGTATCGCATCGCGGCGCGGCTGATTGCGTTTTTTGGGCTACATAGGAGTTCCGCCGTGTATGCGAGCACCTGCTTTCGCTGCCGAGTGCAGGTCGCATCGTTGGTATTTCGTCGATAAATCGAGCGGGTAGGCGGGTCGCGCGATTCTATGTGTGTATGTCCGTATGTATACATGCCGAAGAGAGAAAGAGAAAGCAAAAGATGAAACTTCATGAATCATATCGCGCTTGCTGCTCGATTGACTTCTCGCCGAGATGACAAAACGGGAGCACACTTTAGTGTCTTTTTTATACACCGCTTTTCTTTGTTTACGACTTTTTCTTTTTGCGGTCAACTTCTTTTTTTTAATCAATTATTTCAAGATGCTCCGATCTCCTGAAGCTCTTTGCTTTAAATGCAGCAATTCTAATTAGTTTTTATCTGTTGGAAGAATATCATGAAGTTTAATAAAGTTCGCGTATACCAGTAAATCTTGCCCCTCGACAATACTAGCCTTTCCTTAATTAAACAGTGTCCTTGCATTTTTTCACCACTAATCAGCCATTCGATCTAGCCAGACTCGCGTACTCGAAGGTATAACGCTATTTCTATCGCCACACTGGTCAGCTCGTTTGATTATGCTACCGCGTTGGCGCTTAATTGTGATATACTTATAAGAAGCCCACGCCTCTCCGTGCATGCATACGAATGATCCCCGTTGCGAGCGAAGATGAGGCTCTTAAAAGTAGGCAGCGTCGTGCGCGCATGCGTGCGAGAACTATCCATTAATTAAAAGTGCGAGTCACGTAGATTCATGGCGCAGTTGCTCTATCTCAGGGCCGGCGAAGTAAATCAGCCCTTCCATCCGTGAATGCGCGTTCAACAGCGACGCCACTCTTCCATCCCTTCGTTTTTAAAATTCTCGCTGCGCTCTCGGCTTTTTCGTGCTCCCGCTTCGCTCTTGGAAACCCACTGACGTACTGATCTTAAACTTTGCACGTCGAGATAGTTAGCTCGCTAACTGTATAAATACTTATGAGTAAGAGCGAACTCACTTCGCGTGTTTGCATGACGAACGCTTTTCTAGATTTAGAATGTGCAGCCTTGCTTGTTCTCTACCTGTTAATGAGCAGGAATTCGGCAAACTCAAGATTAATGATACTTCAACTAGCTTAGGTGAATACTACCAAAATTCTTTGTTTTAATTGAAAATTTAATTTTTTAACAAATTACTGATAAATGTACCTTAGAAATAATGTATAGACTCAAAGCAATTGTTTAGAACTTTGTAGGAAATGAACTTGAAAAATTGTACAAAAACTGAATAAATGGTCGTACTTTTGTAGGTTTCTTCTCTATGCTATTCGACTGAACTTTATTCTCGTTTTTCTAAATTACAATTGCATTTTTGATTGTTCTTTTCGTTTTTATAAATATGTTTTTTTTATTTTTTCAAATATTATGAGCGGGTTGGAATCATGCTTTGTAAAATTAAATGCCCGTTAAAAGTAATTTCTTTTAACTTTAAATAGTGCTATTTGCATGTATATGGAGTATTATGCAAAACAAATGAAGGTTAAATAAAATGTATGTGCTTTCCTACGCAATCATATCCTGCAGAATCGTTACGATAACATCTATATCGTGGTAAACTTTATTAAAAATATGTTCAATAGGATTTAAGATATAATAAATTTGTAATTAAAGTAAATCATAAACATTCTATTATTATTAAAAAATCAAGAATTTTTCAAATCTTAACGATATTCATTTCATTTTTATTCGGAATAAAGTAAAATCCAATGCCAAACTCGAGATGTTTATACCGTTCAAGTGTAACGGACGGTAAGCACCAGGTAGATTTCGCTATCGGCATCTTGAAATACGCGGGCATTAAGTAGTCGAGGTTAATCGTGCACGTAAACATTAAAACCGATGGCGCGAACAAAGTGCACATTGCTTTCGAAACACTCTTGCGAATTCCATCGCGTAAATATGGTGTAAAAAACGTATTGAATTCAATGAAATAAAAAATATATCTTCTCGAATGTGTATTGTTCAATATAAGAATGCTTGAATTCATGACGAATGTTCTGCATTTTACGAAGCAAATAAAATGCTTAATTAGTACGCGATATATGTTATGTACTAATTAGTGTTTTGCATACTTGCTACCGAAGCGCTAGTACATTCCTCCATAGTAAATTATACATATTACAGCGCTATTATCAGTTTACTGCAAATGTAGGTTACTACAAAGGCAGTGTCGCATTAGTAGCTCCTTAACTGCCGATTTGGAAATAGCAAATCTCGGATACTTTAATCGTCTTCGTGTTTCATTGGCATAGTTACATGTACGTCTATAAGATACAATTTAAGCTTCTTACTGTAATGAGAACATAAAAAAATAGGATACTATTTGTTTTTTATTTATTTTTCAGATAACTCTCAAAAATCTTATTATAGTTATTATTTTATTCTAATGAAATTTATATCAACTGTTCCATTAATAGCTTTGTATTATTACTGTTAATCAATATGGGTTGATTCATAACACAATACAAGAGATTGTTTTTGGAAAAATGAAAATTCTGTCGACTGAATTGACTCACTCAGCAAAGTGATAATATGAAAAAGTATATTAAAGGAATTATTGGATTCAGACTTGATTCTCACATTGTGCCTTTCGATCTCGTATGGGTTTGTAATCTTTTGTAAGCTAGTTGAAGCTCTATTGAGTTTATCACTTGACAAGTCCATTAAAATGCATCAGCTGGAGTAGATAAATGGCTCAAAGTGAATATAACAATTATTATCGAAGTCCTCATTAAAAATGAGTTAATTCCCAAGCTCTAGGTAAATCTACGATAGTCTGAGCAGGCGAGTGCTGTCGCATCTTAATTTTACGAGGCGAGCGTAATCCCGTATCTTTATGGAGGCCCAAGGTGGCCAGAGTGCACAAAGGAGGAACAATGCTGGTGCTATTGTTGGGCGAAGGACTGGCTCTTAAGTGGTCGCTAGTGGGCTCGCTTGCGGTCAAGCCATTCGCCGAGAGTTCCTCGGCCGTCGCGCATATCCGATGTAGCAGTCGGCGGCCCGGCAGCCTTATTATTTTCGAGCAAAGGGCCGCCGTAAGAGAGCGAGAGCCCGAGGTAAAGTACATGCCGCACGCTTGGAAAATTGCAGCAGGTAGGCAACCGCGACAGCGGTAACGGCGACGTCAGCCGGGGGCGAGAGAGAGAGAGAGAGAGAGAGAAAGAGAGAGCAGGCAGAGAGAGGGAGGGAGCAGAAAGCCTAGTTCGGGAGCGAGCCACGCGAAGGCCGAGAGCGCGCGAAAACTCGGGCGCACCGAGAATCGATAATGAAATACGAAGGGAGGAGGAGGCCGCCGGAAGCGGGGAAGTAGCGGACGCGTGCCCGCCCGCGGCTTGCTACACTGCCGAGACGTGCCTCCTCGAGGACGTCGTAGGGGGACTCCGGAGGAAGCGCCGCGATCTTCTTGGCAGAGGAGCCTGTTGTTCTTTACCGCCTCTTCGCTGGCGCTTCCCTGCTCTTTTCGGCCGCGTTTACGCAGCGAGGGGAGAAAAAACGCCCGCATAAAGTGGAAACGGGCCAGAGCTCGCAGTTTCTCCTTCCGCGCGCTCTCTTTTTTCGGGAAATTTATCGCCCTTGTTATGGCGGCTGCTGCGCGCACCACCTATCCGCCCGCTTTCTTTTCCCCCCTGTAAATATAGTGCGAATGCTCGGACAAGGAATTCTATTTATGCCGTTAACCCAGCGCGCTAGGTATGCCGAACAAAGGCCCCAAGCCAGAGTTGCATTGGACTCTCGCGACCTTAAAAGAGATGTTTACGAGGTCACGAGTTATCATAAGTTTCGAGCGCGATTTAGAAATCACGAGGCTGCTTGAAAAACGCAATCTATTTTGCTTTGGAATTCCAATTCGATGAAAAACTACTCGAGAAAGGAGCTCTTTAGTGAAAGGGCTATACGAAAAATCGGGCTTTCTCTCTTTTCTCCAGCTGCGGTTTTAGGGTTTTTAATACCAGCGATACTGAATTTAATAATTTTGACCTCGTATTGTAGAAGAGGGCGATATCACTGAAACTAACAGTCCTGAATGCCATTGCGGGAGAAAAATAAAAGCTAAAAATAAAGTGCAGTTATTCCGGAGCAGATAATTCAAAAAAACAATAAAAATTAATTGCTCTATTTAGTGTGGCTAGTGGGAGACGGTTTGGATGATTTATTCTAATACTCTTATTTGCGCAATAAACTTTATGGGAATTATTGATATTATCATCCCCAAAGTTTTGCCACCCTTAAAAATAAATTAAGAACAGTCCTGACAAATGGTCGAAATAAAAACTTATTAAGAAAATATTTAATATAAAAAGTTTTTTCTTCATTAAAGGCTTCGGCAATGGAAAACTAATAAGATAATGTGATTAATGGAGAAAAAGTTTGAGTAAAAATAGTGACGAATACGGAGGCAAAATTAAAGTCTAATGAACGATCGAAAACTACTCTCTTGCCAAGTGTAAATTCACTTCCTTTCAGCGCCTCCCCGACTGAATTGACTTGTTTGTCACGAAAAATCGAAGGCTAAACTTTTTCCAATTAATAGAACTGATGACACCAAAGTTAATGCTAATTGTTGGAGCCGAGCTGAGATAACGACATTTATAAAGAAAGAGAACTTTCCCGACCTAGCTCTTACATAAAAAATCAGGAAATCCGATCTAAAAATGAATTCGACAAATCAACTCTTACGTCATTATCGGTTATAAGGCGAGATCAGAGCGATTCGCGCTCTCATTACTACAAGCAACAAATATGGTTCCGCGTTGTGTGATATTCATGAGAAAAACAATTGAAGCGTTATGAAGTTTTCCCAAAATGAACTAGATGACATCAATCTCAATTGAAAATAAGATGAAGTTCACATTGTAAAATCAATTTAATCGACAGTAAAAAATTAGTATTGCCAATATATTGGTGATGCTCTAGCGTTGTTTCATATTGCTATGATTTCGTCTAGGTGTGGGTAAAAAAAATTGTAGGAAAAATTGCTATCTTTGATAGAAATTGTGAAGCTGGTTCTTATTTTTACTATATATTGCAGTAATGTTGTTAAGAATCTCAGTCTGTTCCGTGATTACTATAAAAAATAGTAAATTATACTAAAAATTTTTACATATATTACTCACGTAAGGTCTATGTTTCATTGATATGGCTCAAATATTGATCATACATCACCAGTATTTTAGTTTGTATTAACTTTTTACACGATAATTTTCTTTTATTAGAAAATTAAAAATTTTATGTAACTGAATAGCCAAAGTCAGATGAAAACTTTGTTATTTACCTCAACAAATTATTAAGTTTAAAACTATATGCAAACAAAAGTTTTATAAGTTTTTGAAAATATAAGGATTAGGCCTTTTAAAAATGATTTTGAAAAAGTAAAAAGTTATTTGCAATATATTTTTAAAACGTATACTACTGTCATGAAATCCGAAAAGGTTGAGTCGTCTATGTGAAATTCCTGCTTCTCATTTTACGCGTATATGCATTCGGCCCTTCTCTTTTAGATGGTTACAATTCAAACTATATATTTATGCTCTCGTATCGTATTTTATGTACCAATTTCATAGCTTCTACAAATTTGATGTGACATTTATGCTTTTACCTTGTAAGAATGTTATATAACCCGTAACAAGAACTCATTAAATTGTATTCGATTAATATGCTAAAGAAAGATAAAGCCATGATGCATTGCGTTATTTACATATAAAAACTTTATTTTTGGATGAGGAAATCTCTCCCCGGTTCTCTGAAATATTTCCCCAGGGAGTGAAAAGTAGTTAAATATGTATTGCAGGACTGACCAAAACAATTCAATAATAATAATAATAATAATAATAATAATGGAGATTGCTGTTATTTTGACGGGGGATTCGCTCAGAAAATATCTGGCTGTTGTGAAAAAGATGGTGGCATGATACATCGAAACTCGGCTGCAATAGAAGTGCCAAATAGTAGTGAGCATGACCGGTCGACCGCTTAAAAAAGATGCTTTTTCTTTGTTTTTAATAGTTCAAAACTAACTATATTTGTTAATTGAAATAAGCAGATGAAAGTAGAAAAAAAGTGTTTATATTAGCGAGCTTATTAACCCTCACTAAAAGCTTTAAGAGAAAAACATGCTGCTCTACTGATGGAAGATCACAATAGATAAAGGAAATAACGAGAATTAATCCATCAAAGGAAATCTGGTCGAAGACGACAAATGCATGCGGAGTCGTGTAACGGCGAGGATCGAATTATTATTCCGTTTCGCTTCGCGTCTGGCTCGTTTTAGCTCTATAGGTCGAGCGGAGTAGCAATGGCCGGCAGGCAGCCTCAATACACCCCGGCCCGGCGTATTTCCGGCAGAACGCCGAGGGACAGTCATTGGCTCATTAGGGGCGGAGGCCGTCGGGGCTGTCCGGAGATTCATCGGTTTTCGATATATATCACCCCCGCTCCCCGTGCCTCTGCCGCCACCCTGGGAAAACGGAAGGACGCGCCGAGATAGAGGCCGCTTTTGAGGTTGTACGCGTGGGGTTGTGCGCGCGGGTAATTGCGTTTTGTGCCACGCCGGCGTGTAAATCCTCGTTAAGTTGCTGATTTGCGCGAGACGCCGCGGGAGGTGCTTGCGCTCGCGAAACCATTTTCTCCCCCGCTACGCGCCGCGCGGCTCTTAATGAAATCGCAGAACCCGTGCGAGTGCAGCGTCTCGCCGTACCCGCATCCTATCTACTTACGCGCGGGCTCCGTGGTGTGTGCAAACGCGCCATTCAAATTTATTTCTTGCACTTTTTTCCTTACACGAGTAGTACTTAATATTTTTAACTAATTTGCTGCAGATTTATTATCTATTACTATTTGGTAATAGCTTAGCGAAAGCTTTTTACTTCTCCTTATTATTAAAGAAGTCATTGAACTGTCAAAAATAAATATGTAACATTTTTAACAGTATACC
This sequence comes from Torymus texanus, assembly GCA_036873485.1. NCBI lineage: Eukaryota > Metazoa > Arthropoda > Insecta > Hymenoptera > Torymidae > Torymus > Torymus texanus. The sequence continues at coordinate 11,781 of JAYJLV010066117.1, forward strand.
CCTTACAGATGATTAGTTATAAATTTAAAATAATAAACGTACAAAAATAAATGAACAAGTATATTATATATTCTTAGAATGCAAATTCAAACTAAAGTCAGGTTGCACGATAATACATCAGTAAATGAATGTGAAAATGGTAAACGAGCTGTATGCGAGAGCGACCGCATCGCGAACCAATTGGCCGCGCGTAATTATTTCGATGAGCGCCTTTCGAATCTATTCGCAAAAGAGCTTCGGGGCTCGGACGAGAGGAGAAGAGGGATAGAGTATAATCGCAATGAATATTCAATGAGGTACAATGATTCTAATTTGACTTCGAATAATTTCATCCGAATACACCTACACCATGTCTCATTTCACTTGATCCTTCAGTCTGATCGGTATATATATATATGTCTTTAAAACACGCGTATTATTTATCAAGTGCAGATCAGGTAACTTAATTGTCGAATTGTGTCAAAGCATTTCCAACAAAATATTATGAAAGCTAAATCGAAAATCGTGTACTCTGTATATCACAAAAATTAATTGACCGATAGTGGCCGGATAAACATTACTCCTTTTGCGTTTTATATGTCCTATTCAAAGAATGTATTTTCAGTTGGTCGAATTATGGAATTTCATAGCCAAATTTTGATTTTCATGCATCTATATTTTATTGTTGGGCGGCTGTCTTTTAATTTTTATCTCTTATCAAAGTGAAGGAACAATGTGAGGTTAACTTTATGGAATATTTATACTCGCATGATTTTTTTTTTTCATTTGATGATATTTTATTTAAAATTATGAAAATTTATGTTTACGAGATACTTATTGTATTTTTTAAAAGAATTGTGATATAGAGGAATAGTACATGTAAGCGCGTCTGTGAGGGTATAGAAAAAAGGCAGAACATAGAAATAGAATACAAAAAAGTGCAGAAAACGAGATGTTTAATAAAAGTTCATGGTTTACTTTAACTCAAATATAGTTCTCTAATAACTAATATTCATACTCGTCATGAAACATCTTAGTAAAGTAGTGCGTTCATACGGGTTTGCAATTATCTGTCTTTATCATCAAACACATTGGTTTACGCGGGATTTTCTTTTTAATTAGTTTTTATCTTTCATTATTCCTCACAGAACGCGGAACAACAGAAATTAAATTTTGAGTTGGAATGAGTTTATCAAGTACTTTGTAATTAACAAGTACTTCATAAACATTGAATTATGCTTCAAAGTTTTTTATTTAATTATTAAATTGTTAATATCATTTAAAGTTTAAAACAATTTAATTGCAATTTACAAAAGGATTATAATATATCGTTGTTTTACACATGTTTTATTTTACATGAGTTATTATTTTTTAAAGTAAATGAGATGTATTCATGTAGATATATACTTATATATGAATGTATATTAGAAATGTTTTTAAGAAACGAAATATATCAGGTATTAAACAAAAGTTTTTAATAACTATTTATAAAAATATAAAAATATTTATAAATATGTAAAGATACTTTTGAACATAAGGATTTTCTACATTTTCTTAGTTTATGTAAAACTCTAGTGCGCAATTTCAATAACAAAGTGTAACATTTTGGGGATGGCCGTGACTGTGTTGTCAATTTATAGAAATACCCAACGAAATATGGGAAAATAAATAATGCTTGTGAAACGTAATATTCAAAATATTCTAGAAACATTTTCAAAGATATTGTACATGTAACCGAATATATTGATCTTAATGAGCTAAACTATATACATAAGTCTACCATATTTTGTTGAGTAAACCGACGATTGCATAGTTCCTGCCGAAAAAGATCGATAACTCTTGTCATTAAGAATAGAACGTGTCACAAGGGAAAATAGAGGCTTTATACAGTAAGGGCATTAGCATTACAGGGTGCTGTGAATTGCCGTAATTACTATGAATAATAAAAGTTTAAGTAGCACGCGCACACGCACGTCCAGGTGTGTATAAGCCGCGATTTTATCATATCACCCTTTGCGCGAAAGGTACAATTTTCAGTCTACGTCGAACGATTATTCATCGACGAGTCTTTGCTCAACAGCCGCATAGTGCCATGCTCCGATCACGCATTCTATTCATTCGGCCAGTTAGTGCAAACTGACCGTCGACCTTCGACTGGCTATGTGCTGTGTGTGTGTGTGTGTGTGTATATATATATGTGCGTGTGGCCGCGCACTCAATGAGTCGCGTATATTTATTTTTCGCCATATCCTGGCCGAAAGTACTACATTCCCTCCCGGCGCAAAAACGGGAATGTGGTATTTTCGGCCTGGGTGTAACGAAAAATAGTATACGCTCCACGGGAGTAAAATTGGTCAGCCCACATCTCGTGTTTGCCACCCTCGCCTTCGGCTCGGGTGGCAATTTACACGAGATATGGACTGTCCAAGTTTTTTCCTCCCATGGTGCGTAATATACTATTCCACGCGTCAGAGACGAAATTGCTTGCGCAAGAATATGAGGGCGTGGGGAAAGTCTGTCCACGGCTCGTTGCTGACGTGCTGTTATTTTTCTACATTTCGCCGATTATTATAGGGGACGAAATTCACGATAAATTGATGAGTTAAACTGGTAGCATGTGTCTGTATACTTCGTTTTTCGTAGCAACGATAATACGTTTATTGTAAGCCGTCTTATCTTGATTTATTATCGCGCAATTGTCCTTTTGATTGATAGCAAAATGATGCATCTAAATTCCCTAATCACCGCAGGACTAGAATATCCATTACGAAGTGTTTTCCTGATCTATACATTTTTTATACTAGAAAAACAGACAGGAAAAGCCATTAATTTTCTTTTAATAGAAATAATCACAATAACTTTAATAGTCAAATTTTCTTTTTTTATATTGAGTACCAATTTCATTGTAAGAAGGAAAGAATCATTTTTTAAAAGATGTTCATGTCGAAAAATTGAAACGTCGGTTCGTATGATGGTATATACCTGCGTCAACCCAAATACTGTTTGGTGTACTTCACAAAGCTTCGGAACATCTCTTGAGCCTCTGAGCGAGTATTTGTGTGTTCTCGAAACGATGGCATAGATGTACTACAGGGTAAGTAAAAACTGACTCTACAGCTGCGGGCACCTTTCTCTCATTCAACAAAATTGAAAGACTATTTCCGTCTGTCGAGGCGGAATTTCCTATTTTCCTTCTGGGGGCTATAAAATTTGTCACTCGTACTAGAAAACTATTCGTCTCTGTAATAGGGTATACAACAGAAAATCTGTTCGTTCCTTAAGTTATTGGCATTAAGAACATTTACACGCACACACATATTTCAAATTCTTTATTGAAATTCTTTGACCGTGAAGAAATGTTTCTTTATCTTTTCAGAGATGGAGTCGAAGCTATAAATATGTATAGATATTAAAATCAGTGATTCATTGCCGTTTGCGAGAAAGTAGTTCTTTTTTTTCTATTCAAATGACCATCTCTTGACAATTAATGAATTCCACCCCGCTATCAAAAGTTTTCTTTTATTTTTAGTTTTCAAGATTTATGGTAGTTTTGAATATTAATATTGTTTAAATAAGAAATAGTTTATCTATGACTTTGTTATTCGTGTAATGCCATAACGATCTATTGTGAATACCTTTCGTACTTCCTGAAAGTATTGGAAAATGTTTTATATTTCAAGATTATTATAAAACTGCAAGAGTGAATGTCGCCTTTTTCCTAAATTAAAATATTGCTTATTTCGCAACTCACTGTTTAAATATGTAAGCATTTACATAAACGTTCCCTCATAAAATTTGTTGTGCATACAAATTTAAATAATTGTTATATTAGTATAATATTGTTTATGTATTAGTCTTATTTAACAAGCATTATTGTTTCTTACGAGCGGAAAATAGGAGGAAATGCCAAATGGATAATACATGTCGACAGTTTAGTTCCATGCGATAAGTTGAGGCTTGGCTGACTAGCCCAGATTATTTCTACTTAACTTTAATCGACGAAGAAGTCATATATTAGAGATACTTTCAAAATAATTGGAATTTGTGATGATTAAAAATATTAACGTACATGCTAAAGATTTGCGTTATTGTTGAGGTAATAATATATTGTAGCGAATCGGCTCATAAAGTCGCATTAAAACAACGCGACAGCGTTCTCCATTAAACTTTCACTCGCAAAGCCTGAATTTTAATCTACGAAATCTGCAGACCGGCGCATTTAATACCGCGAGCCGTTCATGCTGTTGCCGTTAGGCGAAATTTCATTCTCCCTCCTATCTGGTTGGACGAAAAACGTGCATTCCAGCCCTCGTATCGCGATATTACCTTCGCGCAGCCGAAAACAAAGAGAAAAATCTCCTTGGCAATATTGCCCGAGCGCAGCGTGCGCGCATAGAGTTCGAGTTTCGAAGTGCAGAGCCAGCCGCGCGTGTGTATGTATACATGTACATTCGCGTACATGTGCATGTACACAGCGTGGCCCCCAGAGCAACCCGAGTAGTACGAGTCGAAGCGCAGAGCGACGCGCGCACCGATCGATCGATGTCCCTCGTCGATATTGCCGGGCGCGCCTGACGATTATTATTATCTCGACAGCGGTGGCCCTGTGTACGACTCTCTCTCCCTCCCTTCCTCTCGCCCTCTCTCTCTCTCTCTCTCTCTCTCTCTCTCTCTCTCTCTCTCTATCTCTTCGCTCTTATCAGCAGGCTACACGTGTGCGCGCGCGCGATGGAATGATCTCGC
>JAYJLV010066138.1:0-10000 GCA_036873485.1 Torymus texanus
CTCTCTCTCTCTCTCTCTCTTTCTCTCTCTCTCTCTCTCTCTCTTTCTCTCTCTCTCTCTCTCTCTCTCTCTCTCTCCCTCTTTCTCTCTCTCTCTCTCTTTCTTTCTCTCTCTCTCTCTCTCTCTTTCCCTCTTGCACTCGTTCACTCCATTCTTTGGTAAGAGATCAGCAGGCGTGACGATGCTCTCTTTTCTCTTACTCGCTGCCTTTACTATCTCTTATACGGCGACCGGGTGAATAGAACGTGCGCGACGCGATTTGTCCAGAGGTTAGGTATATATAGTAAGATTCGATGATTCAATCGACTTGAGATTATAAACGGTCAGAGGCGGAAGCGTCCTTTTTTCACGTTTGTCATCGATCGATCGGTGCCGGTCGATTGTTTCGGTAAAAAAAAAGGAGAGAAAGAAAGAGAAAAGGGGAGACAAAAGAGCGTTGAAGGAGAATGGGTTACCGACGAGCTGGCAGTGAGAATATTAATTATGCGAGGATAGAAAGGAGGCATATGATGTACGACTGATTAAAGTTCATTAGCGGAGGCAATTCGGCTGCGGGATATGATTGGACGTGGTTGGCAGGTTTGGTGATGTTGGAAAAATTGAGAAGGATCGTATGTCTGATGAGTAAGGGGTATTATCGATTTAAGAATAAAAATTTTTTTTGAAATTTCGATGCATCTTTATGTGAAGAAGAAGTGATATTAACAAAGAAACCGTCTGGATATTGTACGTCTGACCAAACAAGTTCTGTATCTACTTTCTTTTATACGATACAGCCTTTTGTTTCGCCGGATTCCAGATAAACGCGTGTCAACTTTATCACACAGGTGAATCTTTTCACTTAAGATTCTTTCTTGAGAAATACGAGAAAAGAATTTATAAATGTCTTTGCAGAATTTCCGGAATACAGTTGTCGATCGACAGTGTCATTTGTACCAGGAAATGAGTATAAATTTATAAAAAGGTTAGGGATTAACTACGACACTATTCTGGATCTAACCATCAAACTATTCAGCCAGTGATTAAGTAAATTTTTAAATAAGTTCATCTAAAAGTTCTATTATAATAGCGCGGTGAATAAAATTTTTATTAATGAGAGGTTCTTAATTAGAGCTAAGTTTGATAAGAATGACGAAAGCTATAAAAAAACTTTATTAGCACCTAAAAAGCTCTTTATAGCCGCGATTTTGAAGCGGGAAAATTTTTATATTTTTTAATAAAATTTTTAAGACGAAAGTTTCACGCTACCGCTTTGAAAAATTATTTATCCCGTCATTTTGTCTTCAAAATTATAATTTACGTACACTTTTTAATACATCAAAAACTGAAAATTTATTCTCACTAACTTGTACCTATTATATACCAAAACTAAAAATATAAGTCAAACTCTTCCGCGACGACAAAAAACCATTTCTCACTAGCGTGCAACACCCTCGACATAGCAGCTCGTCTACAAAGCCACCGCAATTTTCGGGAGACGTGGGAGGTAAGGGGAGGCGATCGGGGAAGGCCAGCACATCGCGGCACAGCGTCGGCCCGGAAATTGCAACAAGAACGCGCCTAACGAATTGCCACTCGAGGCGAACGCGGACGGAAGAGGCCAATCCGAGCGCCCCTCGAGCGCCAAAATCACACGGAAAGAAACGCGCGTGCCTATATATCATGGTTGGCTGGTTGGTGTATGCATGTGAATCGACGTGTTGATACATCACGTGTTTTAAGTAAATATTGTAGAAGGTATAATTTTTTTTTTTATTTTTTAATATTGGAAAATGAGGTTATTTGTCGTAAAAGTGATAAATGATTTAATATGAATGAACACTCGTGTGGAAGCAGCTGTACACGTCGAATGCAAGTTTGCGAACAATCATCTGCTTTCAATTGCAATTAAACTTGGCAAGATTACAAAAGTGGCGAGAACATTCAACACGTACTTCAAAACAATTCGAAGTTTGTGCGAGAATATATGTTATACATGAAGTTCATTAAAAATGCCACGCTGTCACTCAATCTGGCGATTTCGATAAATTTATGTGCGTTTAAATATACTCATAGTATCGAAAAGAATTTGTTATGTGAATTACAGTTTGTTATAATTAACATTTAACAATACTTCAAATATGTATGTAAATTTATTGACTAAGTTGTCAACTATGAAAAAAGATAGTGTCTAATTGTGTACATAATTGTATGTAGCAACTTGGCAAAAAAGTTGGCGCTGAAAAAATAAAAATAACGAAGTAGTGTCTATAAGTATAATAGGGTTTAAAAAAATATTCTTATATTAAGGTAATTCATAAGGTCGGCCGTCGTAAAACTTAAAAATAAAAACTTTTATATTTGACGATGTACGGGGGACACTATATACTGCTAGTGTATAAAAATGTTCTCAGCTTATACTTGAGTTTTACTACTGATTAATAGTAGAGAGCACTTTGGCTTTTACAAGCTACATTTTCTCTAAATTTCCCTTGGGCTACTAAGTCGAATTTTTCGCAGCTTTAATGAGACGAAGCATCTTAGATAAAACTGGTTTAACAAAGAACTAAACCTTTACCTTATACATTCTACAAAAAAAAAAAAAAAAAATGTTGAAGTAAATATATTCTCAGTGAAATATATTTCTTTTATGACATTTATTAAAGAGGATATGTTGTTCTGCATAATATGTGAATTTTAAGACGATATATGAATGTATTCTTCATTAGATGGCTGGATGTTGCTTTATAAGGAAAATGTTAAAATTTATATTTATACAAATTTTTTTATTTAACGTGTTTTTTTTTAAATTTTAGAACACGTATTATTCGTTACTTTAACTATTCTCACTGTCACCAAGTTCCCAAAAAGTTGAAACACTTGAAAAAATATAGGTAACTAAAAAAAACCTCGATACAAGAAAGTATTACGAACGTCGACACCGTTTTTAGTTTTACAATAACTCTGTAACAATAAACATACTTTTTGAAATTGTTACACTACTACTCGCCACGAAATTACGTATAAACGGTGCACGACCCGTCGAAAAATCCAAGAAAGCACAAAATAACAACACACCTACACACATACACAGAGGACTAAAAGAGGAAGTAACAAAAATGTGTGTCAAGAGCGGGAGAAAAATAGAATGAGAATTATATGTGGCCGAGTAGTACGCGGAGGGTAAAAACAAGACTCGCTGTAAACTCAACTACACGGCGCAGAGATCGAAAATTGCAAGTTTCGCACGTTTGCGTAGAGAGAAACTGAGAAAAATAGATACATACAAAGATACGGCTTAAAGAACGAAATTCGCGTAAGAAATTGAAGAGAAACCGCCTACACCGAGAGAAAGAGAACACAAAAGAGACACGAGAGATCCTGTGCTCAGCTCCTTACCGCGTATATAATAATAACGACTGTTGCTGCAGCCTGCCACTAATTTTCCCCGCTTGTTTCATCAAGGGGAACGTTTAGGCTCTCGAAAAACAAATGGAGCGAGGTAGAAACTGCAGCGTTGTTGAAACCTAATCTTTCAAAGAGTTTTTTATGTCAGCTAGTAGGGCTCACGTGAAACGTGTAAATTATGTTGTGTGCTTTTATAGATTCTGTAGTATAGGCATGTGTCGTTTGTTCCGAAATAAAGCGTAAACATGTTTTTACAATTATTTCAGAACATTAAAGGCACAAATATTTATAAAAAGAAGTTTAAAAACAACAGTACATCGTACCACCTACTCTTCAATAACCTACTTCCGAATCCTCCCCTTTAAAACCCTATTAATCACGTACAGCAGCCAAACCGTCGTCATCTAAAAGTCTCTCAAATTTCCCGCGAATCAAAATTCGCTGGCCGTCCTCGTTTCTACGCCCCTTACCGCCAAGTGTAGTAGTAAAACGGTCCCCTTTGAAATTCAATGTTCTCAGTGTCAGCCGCACAACCTATGCCAGAATTCGAGAATCTTCCAGTCGCCTGTGTTCTCGTTACATTTTCGAGGAGTCGAAAAAAAAACAAGAAGGATTCTTTATAGAGAGGAAAAAAAAACCTAATCTAAAAGAGGATAAAAGCTTCTGTAAAAGCAGCGCGCAAGGGATCAAAGACTATATATGAGAGTGCGCGGGTGCGCATTGATTTCTCGCGTTAGGAGTGAGATTTGTTTATGAATCGCTCGGTCTGTTTGTGCGCGCCCGCAGTTAGAGGTAGGGTAAGTAGCGCCATGGTGATCAATTATTAAAAAGGGGGAAAGAAGGTTTTTGTTACTTGGTGGGGGAGGTCGTCGAGAGCGTCGAACTTTCCCGGGGGTTGGTGGTCTTTAGCTTTGAGAACTGATCGGAAAAATTGTTGATGTGGGAATTTATTTATTAAGTGTTGGTATAATCATTCGCTGTACTGTGGATTTAATAGATTTATTTTAATAGATTTATTGAACAAAAAAAAAGATGCTAGTATATGCATAATAATGAAAATACTCATATCTCCCTAATATTTTTATAGATAATTTATAATTTTACTTATTACGTTTTTTTTTTCTTGCACGCTACGTCATCATATGCTGATGCACACAATGATCTATTTATATGATAATGTAATAACTACTCCATTCGGAGACGGTAAAATGAATATTTTACATCTTTTTATAATTTATACAGCATAAAATGTTGAAGAAACAGCAAACCTTATATTACTAATTTGGGATGCGATAATTTCTACAACGTCTTATAAAACAAGGAAATTCCGACAATAACAGGAGCATACTATTTGCGCTTTTAGAAATCTCGTTAAAGCACGAAAAATATATAGCAAAGGAGTATATATAAACGGGACGAGCGCTAGTGAGAAGTGGGCGCGTGGCATTTTAATGACACTAGCACTTCCAATAAAGCGAGCACTTACTGCCGCAGTAGTTTAACGTAATTATGAAATACTACATTAAACGCATTATATTCTGCCCATCAGCTGGCAATTATTAGTAGTAAAGACTTTCCAAGAATCTATATTAAATTTACCGACTACTATGTTTTGTCAATATAGAAAAGTTTGAGAAGACGAAGAAGTATTTGACATCGGTTTAAGCTTTAGATGAGAAAGTAATTAAACAGAAATACAATAATATTTACGTGGAATTGTAAAAATTATTTATATTAACAACTACGTCAAACATATTTTTTTGTATTATACAGTATAATTCGTGTGATGATAAAAAATATTTCTTATTAAAAGTACATTTTGCGTTACAATATTCCTACTAAAAACTTATACAATTACAAAAAAAAAAAAAAAAAAAAACGGTCAACAAAGACCGCGGCAAGCAAAAATAGAAACTTGAAGCAGAGATATTCCTAGCTCTCAAAGGTAAAAAGAAACAGTGTGCCGAGGAAAGCCGATACGAGGGAAAAAAGAGTCGAGAAGATCGCGGAAAGATTAAACGCGCGGCACAGAAATGCGCGCGAAGAAGAAGAAGGAGAAGGCAAGACCGCGCCGCGGAAACCGGAACACTGTGGAATAATAGAATGGAGCGAGAGGGAGAGAGAGAAAGAAGTAAAGACAGAGAGAGTGAGAGAGAGAGAGTAAGAAAGAGCGAGGCCGAGGAAAGCAAGGTCAGGGCTAAATCAAGTTAGGCGCTAAAGCGATCAGTTGCCGGATATTTGACAGCTGTCAAACTCCTGGGAAGAATGAGAAAGACAAAGAAGTAAAGTTGAAGAGAGAGAGAGAGCAGGACAGAAGGGGGACTAATTAAGTGTAAGACAAGCGATTTTGAGCTTCAAAAACGTTTGTCTTTGACGAGTCGAAAATTCCGGTTGTTCTGAAAATATCTTATCTCACGTTATTTTCTTTAATATCTATAGTCAACTTAATATATAACATCAGAACTATAATATTGTATATTATAACTCAAAATGATCCAATTTCATAAAAATAACTTCTTATTTTAATATCCAGAGCTGTGAAAGATATACACCATGTATCGAAATATGTATAATTTTCAAATACCACGAACACTTATGCCACCATGTGGCTCGAAAACTTTTTCGTATATCGCGGAAAATTCGGAGGACAGTCGAGACGTGTCGCAATAACGCGATAGAAGTTTCGACTCAAGTTCACTCCTACATATCTTTATTTTATTCAAATGACGTCGTATTCAGTTTTTAAAATAAAACAAAATTGTGTATAATATAATACTGCGTTAATAATAAAGGAACAACGTTTTGAGAACTTGATCAGTTCATTAGTACTAATTGCTCGGGTTAACACGGATAATCCGACCGGATCTTACCGGATAATATTACACATTGTATTACAATGTTACCGTGAACTCATAATAAACCGATATTTACCAAAATATATAATAAACCGATGTAGTTTATCAAACTCAATTATCAATCAAAACAATTCCAGAACTATACGTACAAGCGATAATTACACGCATCAGTAGAAAACAGCCAGATTTAGTCAGACCAAAACCTACATACACGCGACACTTGGCAATTCACCTACTAATTTCACTTCCACACACTTCACTTTAACCCCCGTATACACACACTTTTTCCCTCTTCTTACGTTCCGTAAAAAAAAACAACCCTCCCCACCTCAAAAATAGAAACAGCCCCTAGAAAGTGAGAAAGCTCCGTACCTAAGAATAGCTCTCTTCCGGGTTGCACACGTACATATATATACACACACACGTACGTACGTCGTACGATCTTGGATCGATTTTAACGCGCACGAGCTCACGCTCGAAGAATCCAGCGTCGTCGTAGCAGAGATAAATTTCAATTTCGGACGATTCTCGATAGGGAAAGGGAGAGAGATGATAGCCCGAGCCGTTTTTCATTTCCTCGGATAATTCGCGATTTTGTGCGGATTCCGCGGCTCCTCTACTGTGTATACCCATACGTACGTACGTACGTACATGTGTGTGGGGGGTGGATGGGTGGAAAGAGGAAGGGAGGTCTTTAAGGAGGACGAGTTTGCGGTCGAGGAGACAGCGTGCGCGTGTTTATGAAATTCTTTTGTCGGAGAAGAAGAGAGAGAGAGGAGAACGGTCGTGAAGATCGTAGCGTGGTTTTTTTTTTAATTTTTGGAAGGGTCGAGGTGATGGAGAAAGCGAAGGGATAAGGGTTTGAGAGAAGAGATGAATGTCGTTTAATTTGTCATGGTATGTGTGTTGTTCAATACACGGAGAAAAATGTTGTATAGTAAAAATTGCCATGTCTGATTGTGAGTGTAGGACAGACTTGAAATATCACAAAAAATGCCATAATTTATGGTAAAGATTGTCATAAATTTATAGTAATTTTCAAAATGTAAGAAAACTTGCCATAAATTAGTAGCAATTTTGTACCATGATTTATGGCAATTTTTTGGGTATTTTGAGTCTGTCCTACATTTACAATTAGACATGGAATTTGTTACTACAACATTAAGTTTAATAGTTTAAGAACGGTGTATTGTACTTTATTTTCCTGTAGTTTTTGTAAGTATATGGCTAACGGAGTTTTTGGTTAAAATAGAAAACTTTATAGTACGTTGGATATAAAGAAATAGCAAAAAAGTGTAAAGACGAAACATATCTATATACGAGTAAAAGAAATGTGTTGTTTTATCGAAGAAGGTTTATTCGTGTCGCTCCGGTTGTTCTTTGCGAGCATCAATTTGACGAATAAAACACATCCATAAACTAGTGATAAAACTATGTTTATTAGATGTTGTTATGAGGTTATTTGTTCACAAAATATACTATCTTGATTAACATTCAATGACGCAATGTGAAACTATTAATATAGTAAAAAAGAAAAAACGTTTGAGTTTTATTTCAATCTATAAAACGCTTCCGCTATCTATAAACAATCGAAGTAGAGCGTCGACACGTTAAAGTTTTATTACAAAATGCGAGACCGTTAAACCGTTTAAAATATTCATAAAATGTCCGCAGGATTCTATCTTACGTACAGCAAGAGAGAGAGAGAGAGAGAGAGAGAGAGAGAGAGAGAGAGCTTGAAGAGTAGCCAAAAATGTTAATGCCATCGATTTCCGGATAATAATAAATTCTCATTGTATATACCTGTGTCTATAGCGATAAGAACACAATATTGCTTTAAAAAAAAGTACAGATTATCTTTAAAAAAGAAAGAAAAAGAAAGAAAGAATGTAGGTGTCGGCGCTTTTGTATTTCATAATGTTTAAGCAATATTGTGGTTAAAAATAATTTATTTGCAGAAAGCTTATCGATTTATGGAAAATTCTGTATGCGATATTTTATAATATCGTTATAAATTAATGCCGAGTAATTTTATGTTACTAGGATAATTTATTTATATATTCTTAGTTCTAACGAATGTATAAACCAAACGGAAGCACCAACGAATCGTGCCATAGAAATAAATAAATAAACTAAATAAATAGAGTAAAATTATTTTACACCTTTGAAGTTAAAACCTATTCTAAAATGTACTTTGAACTATGTCTTTGAAAATGACATTCATTCATTAACATAACTAGCTTCAATGAATCCACATCCTTCAGAAAACACACATCATCGCAGTACACGCACCTACCCAACATTACAACTCCTTCAACCTTAAGTAACAAACAAATCCAAAGTACCATCGCAACACTTGCAAAGGCAACACCAAACCCGAGGACTTTAATTTTTAGCTTTAATAGCATTTTCCAAGCGCGTATCTATACACACTCCAGATAACGCGAGGTAGCGCCGTTCGCGCGCGCGCATTCAGCGAATCGAGACGACCTCGTAGAAGTCTCTATCTTTGAAACTGCATACACGACCTCGTAGAAACCGGCACACACACATACATATACACACATACACATCGAGTGCGTTGATCTTCGCATACGCTTGCCAAATTGTTTCAATTACGCGGCGAGCACGCCTGCAAAAATTAATTGAAATTTTGGTGAGGGAAGAGTCGACGCGATTGCTACTGCTGCTACTGCTAACGCTGGCAAGTGTCGAGCGAGAACGAGAGAGCAAGCGAGTGCTCGAAATCAATGGGCGCGGGGAGGCGGTTTTAATGAAACTCCGAGATGAATGACGGGAGAGCTCTCGCTCTCGCTCTCTCTCTCTCTCTCTCTCTTTTTAATGAGGGTTAGGAGGCCGATATGTGTCTCTCTATCTGTGTGTGAGAGTGTGTATGTTAGAGGGCTCATTTCGCGGTCTGATGTTACGATGAAATGTTGTTGGTAGAAAATAGGGAGAAGGGGAGAAGAAGTAGTGCGCTAATTCAGGTTATTGCGGTTCGTTTTTTTTTTTTGTCAATGAGATGTCGAGTGCTCGTGTGGTTGCTTACTTTGTAGTTTTCATGTCTGAGTGGGAGTAGATTTGTTTGCGTGGCACGGTAATGTTGTTGTGGTAATTTTTAATGTATGTGGGTGATGTGAGTTGTAAAGCGAACGTTTAAATTAATGGTAAGAGTCGTTTGGTATTTCAGAATAGTGGTGAAACTATGTGTTTATGAAAATCTTCCATTTTTCTACCATTTACAAACTGTTCTGATAATCTCTGGTTGGAAATTGGAGAGGAATGGTAGTTAGATTTAAAAAATGCTATTGATGGTTTTTTTAACTTTTATATCGTGAGGAACACTTAAACTACATATTACAATGATCCCTCACCAATGAACCCTTCAACTCGTAACCCCAGTACCATCCACTACCAACCACACTACCTTACTCTCATCTCTCACCACTTAAAAAAAAACCAAACCTTTCCAATCCCCATCATACCCACCCCTGAACCATATCACACACAGCACCTCATGATCCCTGAACCTCAGCTCGCGCCCCCGGGACAAGCACATATACACACATACACACACATCCACCTTGCGAACAATATAATCGCGCTGTTCTCGCGTCATCGGCTCGCTGTATTTTTAGCGTTCGCGGAGTTCGGAAATCCATCGCTCGCTCGCTCGCTCACTCACGCCGCCTGTGCAAAAGTTTAAATGGAGCAGAAAAGTTGCCTGCGCGCGCGCGGGCGTGTGCAGTCCTACTTTC
>JAYJLV010066138.1:15000-16501 GCA_036873485.1 Torymus texanus
GCTCAAAGTTATATTTATGTAGCTGGAAAAACCTATACGCAAATACAGTAAAATAAAAGTAGAAAAATCCACGATTTTCGGATTTCTTTCGTTTTTGGTTTGAAGGCAATTTAATGTAAATAAAATATTTAGATTTAAAATGTCTATGATACACTGTGTAGACTTGGCTATGTTATAAAAGGTATGTGAAAACCCCACCCTAACCATGCAAAGTTGTATAGATAGCGGTCACCTATCAAAATGCTATATACGCGCGACTAACTCGGAGTACATCTACCATTGCGTTTATTATTATTACTCTGCATGTTTCCAACTATTAACGAGATGCACTGTAGTTTATTTTCTACAATTCTGTATTACATAGTAACAAGACATACATCACAAATGTAATAAAACTAGAGTAAATAGTTTATCCATTTGTGTAACTCTGATTTAACACAGTAAACTTTGTGAAATTGAATCAAATTAAATTTCATTTACTACAACTATTACAATAATAAAACTTGGAATCACGTAAATACTCCGTATCAATACTGATCATGATTTCATTGAAACTTAATAAACCCAGATAATTCATATTTTTATTTACATGATGGTTTGATTTGATTAAAACAACCGGTAATTCAATTAATAAACATTATTTCTTTTGTTAGCAATCTTTTTCATATACTTCGTTATTCGTCGAATCCTTTAATAATCTAAATATAGGTATATCCTATAATCACACCCAAAATTCGTCAAACCATCCTATTCTCAATACTCACCTCTATCCAATAATCTTGCGGACATCCGGCATCTTCTTCTGAAATCTGAATCACCACTAGGATATCCGACAAAATCACTGCTCAATTTCCCTGATTCCCTACAGCTATCAATTCCACATCGACGAAAAAAAAAATATACAAGTCTTTTTCATTTTTCTCCACTAAACTGCCAGCGGAAACCAGCAAAATACACATACACATGCCTCTACAGGTGACTCTTTTTCGAGAGAAAAGTATAGTGGCGTACACGTCGCTCGATAACCCGCCAGACAGAGCAAACATATATATACGAGTGGGGGGAGGGAGGAGGAGAGAGATGGAAAAGATCTGCTTCGTCGTCGTAAATGCGGCCGAATTAAAATTTAGAGAAAACAGTTGCTCGTCCGTGTGATTCGGACGGCTGTTGAAAAATTTAACGGATAACGCCAGCTTTTTAACTGACGTGATTTTTGAGGATACGTAGCGTTTCGCGTTTTTGAAGTGCTTTTGACTTTTCTAGCTACAATGTGATGAAGATAAGAAAAATTTCATTTTTCATGGTTGCTGATAGAGAGTTCTTCTCTAAGAAGTGTTTTTGCGTAAATTATTCAAACCGTCAGCAAATTTTTTGTATTCATATATTTAGATATGATCGAATGGAGGGTTGCGAATATTTTTATATGATTCGTACTTCTTTTTCTATATAAATTATTCACAATTTGGATTCGTGTGTATATAAATGCTTATATAATTCAAAT
>JAYJLV010066148.1:0-44536 GCA_036873485.1 Torymus texanus
ATACACGCGCGCGCGAGCGTACGAGAGAGAGAGAGAGAGAGAGAGAGAGAGAGAGAGAGAGAGAGAGAGAGAGAGAGAGAGAGTAAGAGAAAGAGAGGAGGAATGAAAAAAAAAGTGCAAGAAATGTGTATAGGCAATCGAGTAAGGAAGAAAAATGAACGCGTACTACTACTACTACACGTGGCAGGAATAATGAACAAGAGGCAATGCGACGTTTTGAAAGGGAGCTGAGCGAACAAAGGAAAAGCGAGAGTGAGAGAAGAAGAGAGATAGAGAAATGGAAGAGAGTCGGGATGGAAATAATCAAAATGGATGGGGGATGAAATTGAAGGAGAGACAAAATGAATGATTGACAGCTGTCCTTAATACATTTTGTTTTGCTATATATACGACCGGCGAGAGATATGAGGAGAGTTTTTCTATCGATTTGTATAATTGACTTTGGTCGCGTGAATTGTTGTTTGGGAAGTATTAGTTCAGTGGTTGGTATACTATTAATTATTGGCTCATATAATAGCCGCGAATTTTCAGAATTAATTATTCCGTTGCTATACAATTTTTGTGTATTATATTTTGTACATTAGACCAGAGAATAAATAAAATACAGTTACGTTGATGATTGTGACCTGAAAAATCGCTTTAGAAGTGAGTTGGCATACAAGAAAATATAAGAATGAAAATAGTTTTACCGAATCATTTCACCTGTGATGAAACAACATCACAAAAGACTCACAAAACTTTTCAAATTAACGGTTTCCCTTTATTGTAACGACGACTGACATTTAATAACGCCAGAAATACACGACATCAAACTTCAAAATTACAGCTACGTTAATTTGAAATCATCAGGTAGCACCGTTTCTCTATCATATATATAGCTTCTACATGTAATACAACTTCGTTCAGCAATTATCTCGTTGAATTGAAAATTCACTTCTGAATAACTTCGCCTACTGCCAATGAAAATCGACCTTTAATAGAGAAAATGAGTGAGTGAACTTTGACTCGACGTAAAATCAGAGAAACGATTATACAACGACGGCAGGAAATTAAACCTTTATCTTTACTTTAGCACACTTTGTTATACTCTGTATGAGGAAAGGGAGCAAACTTTCGGGCGACTTTTACAGCTCGCTCTGGCACACAAGGATTCGCTTATTGCAGGGAACGAGCGAACGAGAGAAAATTAGTCGAAGTACAGTAGTAGCAATAGTCTTTTCGGGCGAACTGCGAAATTTCCGGGACGTCTTATTACTGGTGTTATTTGATAGGTTGAAGTTCAACGAAAGTATAACGATGGCAATGCTGTGTCTAGCTTTTATCCTGTTATCGTTAGCTTTTACGCGTGATTTTTTTTAGAGACGATGCATGGTTGTCTGATTTTACGAGCTTGTAGTTGTAATTGATAGATATTATGGTATATATTGAATGTAAATATTAACGCGATATACGTGAATTAATAAGCTCCTACTTATACGTAGTAACCGTGTGCATAATACCAAAACAGCTGATATTATAAACATCCACGTTAATTACAGCAGCTATCGCGTGTTTCACTTTGATGTCACCCGAAATTAATCCACTGCTCACATATATACAATAATGTACTTTCCAAACCTTTGACAATTACATCTCTACCGTAAATTCTCCTAAAAACCTCCAAATTCTATCTGAAAGTCAACCGCAACGCCGTTAAATGAATAAATTCTCGTTTGCATTCGTCCTCGCCACCACTCGTCATGCAAGATTTATAACCCATGCATATCACGCACCCTACACTAGCCGTGAAAACTTTATAAAAATTTTACCCAATTTCTCTCTTTTCTATTTCTATTCACCTTCCACGTATTATTCCGCATTCACGCGTCGGTCATAATTACAAACAAACGCTCCCAGCATCATTGATACATACACATATATATACATACACGATCGTTTGTTTTGATCGATCGTAATTGTATTCAAGATAGCGAATTGATTCTCCATGGGAGTAAGAGTATGAAAGTCGATCGTTTACCGTGCGGTCAGGAGGGCCGCGCACTTTTGTATTCTGATCGATCATAAAGTGTCGCGCGTGACAGCAGTGGCATGCAGTCGCAGGTTGTAAATCTATAAACTGTTCGAGAGAAAGAGAAAGAGAACGTGTGTATATGAGTAGGTGTATAGCTGGACTTTGGTATATAGATTTATTACGCGGGTGCAGTACGTTATCTCGCCTGAGGGATACATGAATAACTTTATATATGTATACGCAGGTACATTATACATACTGCAGGTGTGCGGTCGTTGTTTCAACGCGTAGTGCGTGCGATTAGATTGCGGAAGGAAAAAACGTTACTCCACCGTGTTGGTACATATATCGTTCGTTTATCGTAGAGTGATTTCAATGCGTTTGTACGTTGCTAAATTTGCGTGTTTTATTTTATTTTTTTTTTTTTGTATTCTGCATCAACCGCATTTCTCGTTTTAACAAACGTGTCTAAAAATACATATATAGGTATGTATATATACGATCAGTATACCAATCGGACTCTCCTATTTCTGCTCTCTAACTTTCGCTAAATCACGAATCGAAAGAGCACCGCTCGCACAGAAACTCTCCTCAGTCTCTCGCGGACGGAACGAGGATAACAGCCTTCTTCTTCTCTCTCTCTCTCTCTGTAGTTGTGGCGATCGTCTCGCGAGAGAGAGAGAGAAAAAAAGAATTCCTTCGCATCGTCGAGGAGAAAACTAATGCCTTCCTATCCTCTACGCGTACAGAAGGCTTATGTACTGTATAGTACAGACTGTGCAGAAGAGAGAAAGAGAGAAAGAGACAAGGAGGAAGTCCTCGCGTGGCTCGTACATCACTGGCCGAACGACCGAATCGAATTATCCCGTAAATACATACGCGCTCGGCTATGATTCCCCGCGTGATTTGTGCTCTCTCTCTCTCTCTCTCTCTTTCTCTCTCTCCCTCTCTTGCTTAGACCTATAGGAGAAAAGAGTTGCGTATAGGCCGGAAAGAGACTTTCGAGGCTAATTCTTCATTAGCGTTGAGAAGGAGGAGAAGAAGAAGAAGGAGGAGGCGGAGGGGGATTGACGATCGCCGCTCACGGAGACAGTGAATTAGTACAGCGATCGATGTCGCGAGTACACATATACACATGGTAGTAGTTGCAACAGCAGCAGCCGCGGCGTAGGAATATAATTATACACGAGCGAACGCAGAGGAGAAGTATTATGCCTAGCGAAGGATCGTAAAGTTTGCAAGAGAGAGAGAGAGAGAGAGAGTAGCGTGTGTATATGCGGTAGCAAGTCGCTGATGGAGTTTCGAGGGGGTTGCAACGCGACGAGAGAGTGAGTATCGATCGACGACGACGACGGTATAGTTTGTAAAAGGTAGTGGATGTGTATGTGTGTGCATGTATGGTGAGAGAGTTTTTACGATGCAAAAGGGGTTTATGATGTTTTGATGTTGGGATATATAGATATATAGGTATGCATGCGGTGTGTATTAGGGAAAGTTCTTTGGGCGCGGGAAAGTTTATGTAATGTTTCGGGTATGTTGGGCGTGTCGTATGTATGTATGTATGTGTGTTTGTATTGAGGGTGATATGTGCGTTAGCGAATGTGTGATTTATTATTTTATAATTAGATTTACGTGTGTGTATGTTTTTTTGTGTAAAAGGTGCGTTATTTTGAAAAGTAAAATGAGGATGTGAATATTCTATGTGAGATATAGAAATTTTAATTTTTGGGAGGTATATGCTATTATATACGTGTAGTTGGAACATTCTTGAAATATTGCCAGTTCCAGTAATGCAACCTAAATGTACTTGTTATCATATATGTATATTTGTGCCATATCTGTGATAAAAGTTATTTTACTCTTGCAAACGCATCAACATCACAGTATTGCATATACGATCCAACCCTGAATAATATTCATATCACATAACGAACAATAACACGTGCACCAACCAAACGTCATATACAAAAGCGCAGTTAATTAGTTCAGCAAAGATCAGCGAAACGCGCGCGGCAATGAATAAAAAAACCACGATCAAGAAGGAGAGACGCGGTAGCAGTGACGAGCGAGGAATTGTGCCGATATCCGGTATCCCTTTAAAGATCGATAATGATCCATATATATATACGAGTGAGCTCGCGTTCTCGTTTCTTTGATGTCGGCAATGCGCGCGTGCACGCGGCATGGTTTACGACGAAAATTAGACGATAATTGAAGAGAGATTACTCGCCGATTCTTTGGTTCTTTTGCGCTGCGTTATGGATGAAAAGAATTTTTTAACGAGCCTCGTTATAAATCGACTTATGATCGTCGATAATATTCAGATCATTGAGAATAATAAGGGTTCGCGCGAATTTAAATTCGCGGGTTATTGAATTCGGGAATTTCAAATGCTAATTCGGATTTTTATTTTCTTCAGGTATATAGCTGCAAAATTTTTTAAGCTTTGGTATAATAACTGATTGGTTTTGAAATTAATTGATGTGGTTTTCAAATAAAGTGAAAATATAAGCTTTAGTTATTAATACTTGGAATGGATCGACTACTTGTTAAAAATGAATTATAAGATGTATAAATGCGATGTGTATACGTTTGCAAAATATTTTTCATGCGCACTTTTCTATGAATCAGACTGTTTTTCCATGAATACGACCAGGGAAAAAACTGTGAAATATATCATTTTCATTAGCAACGTTGTATCTATCAGAAAACAAATTATCAAGAAAGTTCGTTAGCTGTTCATATATAGTTAATTTCTTATTTTATTGTATATTACGACGAGAACGTAACAATCAGTACTTTCAAAAACGAACGTACAGATAATCCATCCGACCAGCAATCATTACAAAAGACAGTAAATATCATTCGCTAAGTGACATTCCAAGCGATATTAATTACACAATTTAGATAACGATTATATTCTCTCCACTCCCAGTATTTTTCGCAAATTAAATGTAAACACCAGCTGAGAGAAAATCTGCGGCACAGCTCGTAAAAAAGCCATTGACCCGGTCTCCCCCTCCTAACCATAAATGCATCCTTAGAAACTCAACAACACCGCGTATATATACATCTCCATTACACCGGCGAATCAAAACCCCATAAAATTCAACATATACGCATATAGAGACTGAACAAACTTTCCACACATTACCCAAGTCTACACCCATACCCACATATATACTATAGCTCGCAATTTTCCCATTAGCAGAAGCGGCCCTGCGTATCGTACAAATCTCCGGTCATCTAATTTTCCGCGACTTGGAAAGCGAGAAGCATTAACGAGCCTTGCGTTATATACTCCTACGCACGTGTATACTACTGCAATATAACAACGCTGAATAATATACAAAATCCGATCGTATGTCGTTGTCCTTTCACTCTCTAGCTACGGTCGTTCTTTTTTTTTCGACGGAAGGGGAGTCATAGTGTCTAGCCACGTGAAAGTTTCATGTTAAGAGTGAGGGCGAGCAAATGTGTGTAGTGCAAACAAAAAATTTCCAGGAGTAGGATGGTGAAAAAGTTATGAGAGATGGGTTATTGAACCTTATATATCAAGGGATTCGAGATGTCTTTAATTTTAAACAGTCGATTTCGAGGGAATAGCGAATTTTTATAAGATAAGACGGAGGTGTTTGATGTTTTAGTAAAGACGGTAGGTTCAAATGGGATGGGAAAATGTGATTTTCGCGCAGTGAGTGTGAGTCTGGCTCTTTCTGTGTAGTTGAAGGATGAGACATTGAATTTGGAAATTGGGGTTTAAAGGTATAACTTTGATGAGATTTTTTTTGTTTACGTGTGGACTATAATGTATTCTAAAGGTGTATTGTAATCGTGAAGAAAGCAATTTTAAAGTATAAAACTTCTTTTAAAAACGACATTTTTTCAATCATATCCCTTATGAGATTTCAAATATTTTAAAGGTCTAACTATATGTTCGTGAAATAAACTTTCAAAAATATTTGCTAGCATAGCAAAGTTTATTGAATAAATAAAATTTGATGCATTATTTTATTTATACGTAAATCGATTACTTTACTGATAAAGTAAAAAACAATCCAAACTATTATTTTAAACCACCCATTTCCACAGTACAATCCCCATTACCATTTCGATCACTACCCATTTCCACCACGACACTGGAATCCTGGATAATCCACGACTATATCCCAGTAGCGCCTGCACTTACCACGACAATCATCCGTAAAGAACCATCGCTTCTAATTCGTCCTCTAATTCCACGTCCTCAAAGTACCGCTGGACAATTTTCCCTCGTATATACGCGCCGCCTTTGGGATTTCGAAAGCGAGAGCGCATGTCGCCTGAGGAAGGAACAGAAAAATGCACAACACGCGCACTCTATGCAGACACAGAGAAAGTCGCGCAATGCACGTATAAATATGTATTTCGAGTTGTTGCGTGGGTGTTGGGATGTATAGTGAGTTGAAGTTTTAATGGGTGGATTGAAAGGGATTTTCGGTTGGACGAGTTTTATTGTTTAATTGGGGCAACTTCGGGGAACGTGTAAGGTGATTTTCAGTTAGAGAGCGAGAGAGAGAGAGAGAAGTTTATTTTAACTGTAACGGTGGAATTCGTAATTATAGGAATGTTTTGCAATTGGAGTTTATTTTAGGAAGGGCGTAATGGGTTATTAGCGTGGGTGAGTGAAAATTAAATGGTTTACAATATTATTAACCTTATTATCTTTTGAATGCATAAAAATTAGCATTTTCATTGTTTAGCAACTACAAACGAAAGTAAGTTTCAACTGCTATGACAATCTTCAAGATCTAAAAAACTGCTAATTTCCCTGTGAAATAATATTTAAAATGGACATGAGTCTTGAAAATGTCGTAATTTATATATATGACAGTATAGTACCCATAACCCCGAAACTCAGCGAAACAATTAATTTCGGTCTCGTCAGATACGCCAGACACAATAAGCATGTAACCTTTACTCAACATCATTTCGTCATACATACAGCGACACTTCAATTTGTCACCTAAAACCCACCTCGAAACCTTAAGTAGTCCGCGTATAATTATAACAGATAAACCATTCGGATTCCCATCCATCAGCTGAGAAAAAGAAAACCTCGACCACCAAAAAGTAACAAAAAAAAAATTTCATCATACACTCTTAACATTTCGCGCTGGTAATTTCGGTCATTACCATTGTCACCGAGCAGCACCGCTTCTATCTTTCTCTCTCGCGATTAGATAATTTTGCAGCTCTCTTTCTCTCTCTCTCTCTCTCTCTCTCTCTCTCTTTCACGTACATATCAGGTGCACACGCGCTCGTTTGAAACGCATTAAGCCGCACGTCGCGGGTATATAACGACGATAATGAAAAGGGAGAGGGAGGAAAAGGCTACACGACACAACGAATGCGAGGTCGTTAGTTCCGCGATGTCGAACGGACACGCGCGTCTGAGCCTGCGGCGAGCAAACAATGCGCGCGCGTGAGTCTTGTTGCAGTTTTCACTCTGAGGGAAAGAAAGAGAGAACATGCGATATATATATATACTAGTGACTTTGTTGATTTTTTCTTTTTTTAGGAGATTGTGGAGGGAAGGGTTGGTAGAAGTTGGTTTCCGGATTACGATGGTTTTGGAGAAAAAAATAGACCCGGATTCGCCGATTGTTACTGTTTCCTGATTGTCAGTTTTATTCTGAATAGCAATTTTTATTACTAGTGTACTAAATAAGAATGATGTTATGAAATCCTTTTAGATGTAAACCTAGTTTTAGTATACTCGCACATCTCTAATTTTTTCCTGAACACTTTTTATAAGAACCACTTTTTATATATTTCGCTATTATACAGCTATGAAAATACAACCACCTACCAGATGATGGAAAGATTATTAATAAAATTGAATGAAAAGCAATGTTCGATAAGACATTTTTTATTTACCAAGCGACACGCATTCTCATTTAATCAACCATTTTTATATTAAAAAGAAGGAAAATATAACATCTTGAATATTTTCTATTAAAATTGACTTTATTTTCTAAATTCGATCGACCTTTTCATATACTAGATTTCAATTTAAACTTGCACTCAACCCCTTTGTAATAGTTTTTTCGATTAACCTACAATGTAACTTTTTAATAAAGTAAAACTACATACGTATGTACATATATATTTACGTACACTTACGCGCATAGCTTTAAATTTCACAACGAGCATTTAATAATCCCGAGTACACTAGTCGTCGTCATCCCAAGGCTGCAGCCAGAAGTACTTTCGGTCAATTATCTCTCTCTCTCTCTCTCTCACTACATATACATATATATAAACGTACAGACAACACTAGCGCATAACACTCGGGAAGCGCAACAGGAGAAATCCGGCGGTAGCGCGGAGAGAGAAGAATAGCCGGAAAAAATGTTACAAGTACCTGAGGCGTCGAGTCAAGGCTCTCTCCCTCTCTCACTCTTCTGCTGACTCTTTTTTTTACAAGAGAGACAAGGAGACAATGAGCATGTCGCGGAAGGAAGATAATCGCCGGACGAAATTGCGTTCGCGACAAGAGAGAGAGGATTGGGTATTTTTACGCATTCGTCCCCGAATGTTTTCCGGTCTCGCGGAGAATTGCTATATACTGTGCTGTTTCGTCGTGTTGATTGGCTCGTTAGTTCAGTTTTGATGCGTCCCGATGCGATTAATTACTGTTGCGTGTTGACCCAAGTGTGAATATATATGTGGAGCTGTGGATTTGATTTTGGGATTATTTTTAGAGGCGTGAATGTGTGATTGATTGTTGATATTTATGTGTGCGTGTATGTCGGGAGAATTGATTTAATTGAGTCTATTGCAGGTTGGATTGCGGATGAACAAGAGAGGATAATTAAATCAGAAATATGTTGCATTGCTATGGTATTTATTTTGTTGCAACGGTTATTATTTTACTTTTAAATATTGTTATGATAAAATTCATTGATTTCGAGTAAAATTTTGAGCATTTCACAAGATTTTTTCTCTGCTAAATGAGGTTTTTCAAACAAAATATTCATAAACAAATATTAGCAAAAGATCGTAGTTATTATGACAAAAGGTGAAATTTTGGTCGTTCGCGCGTGTCTGCAGAGGAAATATTTTCTGTAAGATAAATCTTTTCTTTTTCAACATACTTTTAATGAAGTAAAAAATTTTAATGTGACATGCATGCTTGATTTTTTGCATACAAGATAAATTCTTTTTTCTTCTTCTTCTTCTTCTTCTTCCTCCAAGTGCATACAGTTTTTGGAGCAGAGAACAGATGTAAGATCTCGGGACCTACTTTCTAAATAGTTATATTTAGTGTTATATACGCATAAATATTCAAAATGCCGGACGTTTAATTGTAAAAGTGATTTAAAAATATATAGCGCAAAGAGTAACTGTTTCGGATAACGAACGTCCTCGTTCGGTTTCTTTTTATTTCTTATTTTTTTTTTGCTCTTGATATGGTTTCGTTTTTTTTTATTTTATAAGTTTTAATTGCGGCTACTTTGTTGAAAATCACGCTTTCACAGGAGTAATGGCTTCTCTTCGAAATTATTCATAAAGAGATTTTTTAGTCCAAATATTGTGCAGAGTTTATTGATACTTAAGCTGCGGAAAGGAGATAATAAAACGGGAAGAAAAACAATCTTATTTTCAAGTCAGACTCTATTCTTTAACATTTTGACAGAAACATTTTATAAAATTCACAAAGTTTAATAGTAAAAACGAAGTTTTATATTTGTCGTTAAAATCCTGCTTAAATAATATCTTAATTACATCAATGGGCTGTAAAAAATGTTTTTCATTCATTTCTATTACCGTTAGTAATAATTAATCCAGATCATAAAATAAAATTCATTTATTAATTATCTAAAACATAAACTTACCTCTTAAATTATTGCTATTCAATATACACATCTAAAGGTTTCCCGAACCTCAAAACCGACTTTCTAACTTTTAGCATTAAAATCACAACTCTATCCATTCCAAAAAGAAAATCCAAATCCTCACCATCACTTCTACACAATCCAACAACAACAACAAGTGGACATACATACAACACGGGCTTGAAATGCGGCTTCGTGCCGTTTCACTTATCGGCGTCGCCGAGTCTCGCGCGTTCGCTAGCGCATAACGGGTCTGCCCACGCGCTCACACTCCGTCGCGCGTCTCATGCAAATCTCTTGAGAAGCCTGCGCGCGACCTCGAGAGGGTCGCGCATATATATATATATGAGCAATGCTAGAGAACCTTTATTATTATTATTATTATTATTAGGGGCGAAGGAGTCGTGAGACTTGTGGCACACCGTTGTATGCCAGGTGGGATGCTCGTTAAGTGATTGCAGGATGCGCTACTGCGTCATCGGCAGCGTGCATGATGGAGGTTGGTAGCGATGTAGGATGTATAAATTTTGGGAAGTAGGGATAGATTGAATTTCGTTTAGTTAATGTTGGTGATATATTTTGATTCGTCGTAAAAGCAGGTATATAGCTTATATAGCTTAAACATATATAGCTTATTAGATAAATGCTCATAGCTTTTTCAATTATTATAGATGAACGTTATTCAGTTATTTCTATATAATTCTTGTACTTTACTGAAAAATCTTTCAGAGTTTAAATCGCAACGATCCAAAGCTCTATCACAATGTTTCTAACGACGTGAAATTTAAAAAGAAACATTTCATATAATATGGTATGAATTTATGAAGCGCATATATGTTTATATATATATATATATATATATCACAGACGTTCACCGAAGCTGTCGAGAAAGTTCGAAAAATTTTAAATCGATTTGTAGTAACTTCAGCCGCCGTGCCAGTCGAATTTTCATCGCGGAACATCCACGCGCTTATATTCACGTGCGTGTGTGTGTGTGTGTGTGTGTGTGTGTGTGTGTGTGTGTGTGTGTGTGTGTGTGTGTGTGTGTGTATATATATATATAGTTATAGAGTAACGTATTTGCGCGACGTCTTAAGTGCAGCCGAGTTTGCAAGTGACGTGAAAAGTTTTTAACAGGACCGCGCGAAAACTCATTCCTAAAGCATCGTCGCTCTTTCTTGCGAATGGGAAAATTTTTGTAATTACAGGGCTCGTTAAGCCAATTGGCTTTCGGCTAATATTACCCTTTCGGAATATTAATTGGTCGTCTTGGAACTGTTCGCGTCGCTTAGTATGGCTAATTAGAAATGTTTCATGAATATAAGGATATGTTTATTTTAGATTGACGTGCAATTTCGTTGAAAGGTAATGTAAAAAGGTGGTACTCGAACTTATTGGAATTGGATTTTCTCTGAGTTTGAATAAGTAATGTGACATCTATTAAAAGTACGTCATATTTTGTCAGTTATTTCATCATATTTCGGATATAACTAACAAAAAATATAAAGCCAGCCAAACGAGGACGCCAGTTAATGATTAACGAAAAACATTAACCTTTAACCTCTTATAAGCCTTTGATTTTCAGCATAGAATATTCGACGTAAAATGCCTCGTAACAAACGTTAATTTTACCTAATAACAAACGCAAACCTCACTCTACCTTAAACCACCACGTCCCACTCATTCGCTTTCCATTCCTTATCATCATACCATCACCCCATCGCACCTCAACATCCCGATAACGAATCTCAAAGCAACTGCGACGTCGTACTCACACATACACGCATACTGCATACAAAACATCAGGCAACACGTAAATATAAACAGCGACACAGCGCCGAAACCGATTCGTCAACCTCGTCACGGCGGCATCACACAAAGCCGCTCGTATATAGACGCGAAAGGAGACTCGCGGCTAGTGAAAGTGCACGTGTGTGTATGTGTGTACACGTGAGGTCGCGGGACAACGAGGTGCTAACGGCTACAGGTCAGTGTGTGGGCGGTGAGGTTGCCATACGTGTATATAGGGGAATGGATTAGGAAGAGCATTATTCTGTAAGCTTAATGGTGTGGTGTTGAACAGATTTTTATTCATGTTGTACATGATCAGAGACTAATTTTCGTGTTTAACGCCTATAAATATGGCGGTGAGGTAAGTTTATACGGTATATATATATATCTGTGACTTCCCGAAATAACCGAATAAGTTCACTTTTTTTTGAAAATCGACATCACCTTGGATTTTGTATCTTCAAATAGGCCTTTTTCATTTACCACTTTCAGTAGTAGCAAAAATATTGCCGTAAAGTTACAAATTCACCCGAAATGTAACCAGATAGTCGTAGTTAAAAAATTCCTATACACTTTCAAATTATAAACATTTTAAAATTTTACATTGTTAGTAAAATACAAATGATCGTAAATTTAATAGAAATTTCTTGAATAAGATAGAAGAATTCATTGAACAATTGTTAATTTTGTAATACATTGATCCGTTTCACAATTAAATTAAAGAATACGCTCTAAAATAAAGGCGAACCGCACTATCAGATAAGTCCACAGTTCCCGGAATAACCAAATAGGTCCATACTTTTCAGAGTTCTTAACACATCAGAAAATTTATAATCTGTTCACAATTCACCGTGTAAACTTGTGTATTGAATGCGTTAATTAACTATTCAAGTATTGCGACTCATCTCGTTTCTTCCGATCTTAGATATAAGTTTGAACATTAAAACCCGTTTTTCTCGGAAACTCGAAAAATGGATTTATTTGGTTATTCCAGGAAGCCACATATGTGGTCCTGAGTGAAAGAAATGATTATGTAAATCAGTTTGATGTTTCACGGACATGGATACTGATTATACATCATGGGTTTGAAGTTTGCATCATTGGAGTGCAACGAAACTTTAGAAAATTTTTTTATTTTTAGTTTTATATGTTAAATTTTGAATTTTCTCATGTGTTTAGTATTTTATAGCATAACCCAACATCAAAATAAAGATTTCACTGTATCGTGCAAATTTTTAGCTGTTTTATTTATTTGTAAGAAATTATTTCGTTGCGTCCTAACGTTGCAAACTTCAGACCCATTATACATCGAGGTATCAGTGTATTAACCGAACGTTGGCTTTTATGTATGGGCAATCGCTAAATGTTTTATAATTGAAATCGCGCGTGGCAAGCTTTTCTACGAACATGTGCTACTGAAAATTGTTAAATGGCAGGTTACAAAGCATTAGCGTATTACATTCTAAAAGCGGAATAGCTTACGCGCGCAATTATCCTTAATTTATGCGAATATGAAACGCGTGAAGCGTGCGGTCATTGTACGTTTAGCCGTCGCGGTATTCTCAACTTCTATAACTTCAATTTTCAGTGCTATACATGGATATATACGTGTATGCATGTGTAGTTCGCCGACAAATTGCAGCTCGACCGAAACGCATAAATCTGTGAGCTTTTATTGTTATTGATCTTCGGTAAGGATAGTCGATGGATGCTGTATACGTAATTGATGTACGTTTGAGAATGGCGCTTGAGTGGTATGGTAGGATAATCAGATGATTTCGAATTAGTCGGGTAGTTTAATGACATCAAGAAGAATAGATTGTATTTTAATGATTCTGATAACAGCTGTTGTTAATAGTTTGGTCCATGATTGAAATGCCACACAAGTATGATTTGTCGACGTTTCAAATTTCTTTATCAAGTTTCTTATCCAGACTGAAGGTATCAACTAAAATAATAAGTTTAAGTGGTCACTTCAGTACCACCAGTCAATTGTTTTTGTTATTTAAAGCCTAGACATACACTGGGTCACATGTATACCTGAGTCCCTTCACAATTATAAAGAATTATTTATAATATATTCATAACATTGAACTATTTCATAATAAACTAAACTAATCCTCAGTACTCTGATGAAAAATCAGCAAACTTTTTTAATTAACATGTTAATCGACTATAAAGGCATTTCTATCTAATATTAACATCGAAAGTTAAATAAAACTATTAAAAACTATGATCATATTTTGATGCATCTACAATATAATATTTCCACACCTTTAAGTTATTGTTTATAAACAATAGCAACTCAGTCATAGTATACATGACATTTTTAAGTAAAAAAAAAATTAACAAACAACAGTTCGCCACCCATTAGCGTTAACACATTTCTACCAATAAAGTGATCCATTAATTTACCTCCACCTCTACAAACCATCGATACCTATATACAAATCTCACTCATCAAGTTAGTATCCTGATCCCAACCTCACTCACCGAAGCCCTCGTCACCTTCCTCTGTCCCTCCACACGAAATACCTTCCACTTGACTAAACGTCCAGAAGGCTCTTACTCACATATACACACACACCGCCAAAAAAAAAAATACCAGATCTTACTGGCATATCACAAGGCCCAGTAATTTCGGTTTCGCCGCTTGTAATGACTCACAACATGGCAGTTCCTTGAACCTGTAACGAAGGAGGGGGTGAGTAACGGAACGGCATAGCGGGTGCATGACTCTGAGGGAATGCAATGTACGTTTCTGTGCATATATATACGTCTTTCAACGCCACCACTGCCACCGCTGACGCGGCTGTGTGCTACTGCGGGGTTATTGATTTCTTCGCGATCGGCGAGTGGGCTGGGTCGGTCCGAGATAGAAAGAGAAAAGTTAGTAGTATATACAGGTGCATTGTTTTTGTATAAGTGTAGAGTTGCATAGTGCGTTTGAGTTTGGGATCGTTATAATTATTGCTTTGGATTTGCTGAGATGATATTTTTTATGTGAATTTATGGTAGAAAATTTGGATGAGGGATTGATTTGTGTAGGTATTTGGTTCAATGGATAATTTTTTATGAAAATTAAGGTGAGAATCCGGGATGAAAATAATAGTAATTAAAAGTGAAGGATTTTGTTACGATTTTAAATGAATATTGAAATCATTTGCAGATATTTTAACTTTAAAGTGAACTACAATGTAATTTAATTATCATGTATAAATGCGCAATGGACCATGTCCTTGCTTTTGCATAATATTCATGGAATGTTTAAAAGCAATATATTCATAATAGTGAAAAATTCATTATATCAGGAACCATAAAATACGTAAAACTACACATAATACCAAGCAGATTCGGTAATCAGACAAATATTTCAACACATCAACCGAAAAAAAAAAAAAAATCAGACACATCGAAATCTCCAACCCATCTCCCGATAAAATCTCCAACCCGTCAAGCACAATATTCGCAAGCCCGTCACCGACACTCGCCGAATTCGATCATCACTCGTTTCTCCGCATCTCTCTCCAATCGCCAATTCCACTTCGCAGACTTCAGACAAGAACCGCCGAAACGGAAAAACAGTTCTAATCTCTTCTTACTCTCTTTCTCGTTCCTTCTCTTATATATATACTCTATACAACTTAAAACCCGCATCGAACCCGTTCGAAACCGTTTGTTCCTTACGGTCTTGCTATAGCGCGACTCTCGCTCGCGGAAAAACAATTTGCCGTGTAGTTGGAATGACGGCAGCAGGCAGGCAGGCAGGCAGGCAGGCAGGCAGCGAAATCGCTCGTCTCGCTCTCTTTCTCCTTGCTCGCGCAAGCGCCTCGTTTTCATATCGGCTTTTTCACAGTCGAGATTTTTATCCCCTTCCTATAGATTGTGTGAGCGAAAGAGAAAGAGAAGATTCAGCGCAGATATATATATACGCGACGGGATAGAGTGGCAGGTATATATAGGAGGGCACTCGAGGTGAGGTGGAAGATAAGGCATCGTACGCCGTGGCGTGTGATGGTGAGGAAAGGAGAGTGAGAGAGAAAGAGAGAGAGGATTGGGAAGTGAAGAGCGGTGTTTGTTTTAGCGGTTAATGATGCCTGGATGGGCTTGCCTATACTTGTACTCGTAAAAAAAGTCGAGAGGGAATATTTTGATGATGCGCTGGATTTTTGCAGAATTTATGTATATATATGTGTGTGGTTGGTCGATGTGCGTATGATTTTTCGCGCGGTGGCAAAGGTTTGGTCTGGTTTTTCTGGTTGGTAGTTGAAATGGGTTTTATGTATACCTATATTTTGTGAAAAAATTGTATATCTGACTATTCAAACTAATTTAAGCTTTACTCGTGTCAGAGGCATCACGTTGATCGACGTTTTACATGTTTAATGAAAGATATATTCAGATTGTCGATTTTCCGCAGAAATGTTGCTTTTTTTTTAACTTTTTATATGACATTTCGATTATTCAAAATAAATGATTGAATTTCATGAATAAGAATTATTATCAATTCTGTCACAAAAATTGATTAACAATAAAAATTGAAATACTAGCATTATTTTTAACAAAAAATAAAAGAAAAATACAAAATGTTGAAATAAAAAAAAAATTTGTCAAACACGAGTAGAAATAATTTTAATATTTAAATAAAGTTTTATTACATTAAATATCTTTGCTGTCATTATCTTATTTCACCATACCAACATAAGAACCCTCATAGCCAACATTAATTTCGACACAATTACCATCACAGTATTCTTGGCAAAAAAAAAGAACTTTATACGTATAGCTTATCTATGTATGTCTTTCAGATAAAACTTATACACCCAACAATCAGCCTGGCATATCTCCACACCACGTCGTACTAAAAATATCACCCGTTTCATTTCCATAGAATAAAGGAATAAAGAACAACGTAAAACACGTTACACATTCACGCATATATAGTATATATATATCCCGTATGTGGGAGGAAGGGTAAACCTCGCAGTACATCAATGCCTCCGCGAGACAAAATAAGCAAATTAGGGGTAGAAGAGAGAGTAGCGATAAGATACACTCACGTATACTACTATACGGGTGTGCGCACACAGTTGTACGGGAAGGAGACGAGACAAACTGTTATCGGAGGATGCGTGGGAGGTCCTCTCTCTCTCTCTCTCTCTCTCTCTCGCTCGCTCTCGAATCGATAAGGGCCGCACAAAGTAGCGGCGCGGTAGCGGTTGACTTCTCGCAAATTACTCCCGCATTCATATATTCTACCTCCCTCTCTCTCTCTTTCTAAGATCGCACGATGCGATAGGCTATATTTGTTTTTCCGCGCACGGCTCATTGTACACTGTATGTATATATATGTATATATATATATATATACATACATATACACATACACGTACACATATACACGCCGAAACCGTGTAATTACGCGCTTCCGTTGAAAAAATATACTTACCGGCTGTGGCGGTGGCGGCGGCGTTGAAATGCGCCGATTGATATCGAAGCCCGTAATTTTAGGGGGAGGACGCCGTTATACACGTCAGGAGTACTTATGGCATAAGGCTTTAATTGCGATGGTTATCCGCGTGTACGTCGATGGATCGTTTCGTAGCTCGGCTCTATATGATGAGCCACGTCGAGTGGAAAGGTCGTTGCTAAAAATTTTTTTTTTTTTTAACGAAGGATTCGGTGGTGTAGTGTATATATTGATCGAGGGTTAGTCGTTTTTTTCTTTTTTAATAAACTACGCGTTATAACGTTGACGCCGAGTTTATTTGAATAAATCAAGTGTATATAAGCGAGGTGAGGAAAAGTTGTGTATAACACGTGTGTATATGTATAAGCTTCGTGCTGGTAATTGCTTAACGATATCGTGACGCTTTGGCGCTTGATTGACACGTTGTTTAGATATAATTACGGAAAATAAAGTCGTAAAGATCGGGGAGAGTTGCAAGGGTATGTATATAAGTGCGAAGTTGTATACGTGTATGGTATAATAACAATATCATGCTTAAATCATTTTGATCTTTACGTCGTTTGGATAATATGCATTTGTAATGATGATCCGATAATGATTGTTATTTACTTCTCAGAGCGTTGAATAATATGGAGTAATGGGAAATTTAGTACGCTGTAATAAACATTAATAACTGCGTACGCGACTGTGTAATGGTTCCGAAGATTCACGTAATTTAGCGATGTGCCATCTGGTGATGACAACTGTAACGAATGTTTATCTGTTCATATGAATTTTATTAATGATCGCGTTCTTTAGCATTAATCAAACCGAGTATACATTCAAGTAACAAAAAAAAATTACTTTAGTGTATAATAGTATACCGAATTCATCCTCGTGTATTCATGCCTATACTTTTAGCACACATATATACATACATACAACTGCAACTCACCTGCCCCAAAAAAAAAAAAAAAAAAAAAAAACAGTCAAACCGATCGCAGCACTCATGCACACAGAAAAATAATTCTCGACACTATAATCCAAACCCTACACATTTATTCGCCTTCTCGTATCTTTACAAAAAGACTCTCACCGTAGCGGCAGCTCGTAAATCAATCAAGATCCCTCGCGACTCGACACGACAAGGGTGCTGCTACTTCTGCAGCATCAAGAAGTGACCTGGCTAAGGTCGCTGACAGCGCCATCGGCTGAAGTAATCGTGTCAAGGGCGTTGAGAGTAACGGTATGGGATATGGTGGTCGTCGTCGGTAGGCGTAGTAATGGGAAGATGCTGGTGTGGCTGGTTTTTTTTTCAGGGCGAAGGGGGATATATAGGTAGAGAAGCTAATGGAGGTGAAGAATATAGTGAGTGATGGATAGGAGAGAAGAGAAGGAAATGTTTTGTAAGGTAATTTGTTGTGGATAGAAGTAGTGTGAGTGTTGTGGAATGAAGTATGGTTTTGGAATGAAGGGTAATTAAGGTTTGGGTGGTGGGATGCGTTGGAATTGTATTTATTGTATAAGGGCGAAAAGTAGGTGAGGTTAGATGGTAGAGAGTGACAATAGTATAAATATATGATTGTATATTGATATAACTAATTAAATGGCTGTTAAAAGTCTACTAGTTTGTGGTAAAAATAAAAATTTAATAGAACAAAAGCCAATTCGTGAAAAAGTGTAGAAATAGATTTAATATCGATTATAGTTGCATATCCGCTGGAAAAACTTTTTCACGATACGTTTGAAATATGAGAAAAAAAGAAATTTTTAAATATATATAACGAGTAGGGTATCCAGTTTTGCTAAACATAGTTGATTCTGCGTGTAATTGATGAGAACATATGTTATCGATTAATAATATACATGAATATTTAGACATGATCAATAAATTATGCGCAGTAACACTTCGCAGAGTCGCAAGACCCATGTTTGAAGCGTTACATTTTATACGTATATATCACATATATACTGACTATGTAGGTAAATTAAGAAACACGAGGTATTGAATTAATTAAAATATACATTTTAAAATAACTCTATTAATGGGTTCGAGAAAATTGACACGTGTATCGGTTATATATAGATCTGATAACACGCGATCTGACGACTCTATATATAATATTCATGGTTTAAAATTAACCATCAACATAAGTTTACGGTACATTTATAAATATATCAATTAACATGTCACTGTCGTCACGTAAATCTATATCAAAAATTGTTTCGACTTCAACCTACCCGTATAAACTACATTAATCCAGCATCCTCAAACTATACTTCGCATATATCGATCCATTCGAAACTTACCTACAACTACGTTTCTCACCGTCTAGTTTTCTAAGCCCCATATCGGCTGTAAAACGCGCACCCAGCATCACACATACACATACATTCTCGTTCTACCGAATCAAAATAAACACACACACACATATATATATATATATATATATACCCTTGTAAACCCCCTCGTCGCTGAATAATTCACCTGGGCACCTGTTATACACTCGTGTGATCAAAAAAACACGGATCTCCTTTGCCATTTTTAAGCACATGTGTGTGTATGTGTATATATATATTCCACCATATACGATAGCCATCTTACCTCTCTTTCTCTCCATCCCAGTATAAGAGAGAGAGAGAGAGAGAGATGGAGATCGATAAGTACACTACTCGACGACGACGACGACGAGAGACTGCGGCGGCCACAACACATTGCCGGCGGGCGCGAATCTCTCCTCTGTATATATATACATACATGCATGCACATATAGACACGAGACAGAGAGAGAGAGAGAGAGAGCACGAGCGACAAGAAAAAAAAGGTGTGTGCATCGCGGCCGATGCCCCGCGGACTTTTGCTTTTCGCTCTGAGAAATCGGGATTGAAAATTTATGGAGGTAAGC
Organism: Torymus texanus; assembly: GCA_036873485.1. Lineage (NCBI taxonomy): Eukaryota > Metazoa > Arthropoda > Insecta > Hymenoptera > Torymidae > Torymus > Torymus texanus. Next base: position 20,038 of record JAYJLV010066148.1, read on the forward strand.
GCAGGGCAAGAGAGAAAGAGAGAGAGAGAGAGAGACGATTGTCGATTCTCGTTACCGATTTGTCTTTACCTACTTTCGCGCGCGATCGGCTTTTTACTGTATATACAGCACGTATATATACGTGTGCACGCGCGCACTGTTTTAAATTGCGCGTGGTTGATAGAGCGAGTTTTTCTTTTTTCTTCATCATCATCATCATCATCTTCTTATTCCTCGTTTCCACACGCTTTCTCTTTTGGCGAGGGAGAAAATTTGGAATTTGTCCTGATGCACACAGAAGAGTGAAACGTATGTAATCGCTGTTGTACGGCCTAGAGAAGCAGGAAAAATTAAGGCTTCGGTGTATGTATGCTATATGCTATAGAGAGAGAGAGAGGGGCAATTGGATTTCCTATACGGGGACGATGAGATGAGATTTCTTTTGATATGGGGTTCGCGAGAGAAGAAGAGGACGACGACGATGTGGGCTTCCCTTCTTTGCCATGAAGGAAAATTAAAATTTCATCTTACAGGATTGTATGCCCAAGCTTGATCTGAATTGAGGTCTCTTGGTTTTGCCTCTTCTTGGACAGAAACTCGGTCGATTATTAGTTACGATGATACGGTTTGATGCCTTATTTGAACCTACAATACGCGGGGACTATGGTTCAGCTGTAGTTCGGGAAAATTAACTGTATAAGAAAATTGACATTTCAAAATGTTGACGTTATTAGCTTCTATAGCGTAGTATACACATAAAAAAAGGTATATTTATAGGTATATAACCTTATTGGTATCATCATTTATAGCACGATGAAACCGTCTTACAAACTCCTTCATCAACAACCATTATATATACACACAGAGACATACACTCACACAGTAGCATCAGGAAACTTTCCTCCTTTCCCAAGAGCCAAACTGCAACTCTCATATCGCCTCTGAAATCCTATTTCACGAGTTTACGGGTTCAGTGAACCGTCCCCGGATCGATCCTTCCTCGGCCGGGCCGACGACGGTCGCTCGCCTCGTCCTGGAATTTTATCATTCGCTGGGCGGTGCGACTTGAAATCACATGGTTTAGCTGCGATGCAATGGATAGTTATTTTTGGAAAGATAGTTCAACTTTATGAATTTTGGTTGTTAAAAATTAGTTTTTTTTTTCTTTAAAGAAAAAAGATACGTGAGGAGGGTCGAATGCATCGATCGTAGGTTGAGAATAGCAAAGTTGATAGTCTAAGTTAATTGTACATTGTTTTATAGGTAAATACAAAAGATTTTCGTAGTTTAATATACACAATTACACAAATAAAACTCATAACAACAATGTTTATCCAAATATCTTCGAAGCAATACTCCGCGAATTCTATTATATTTACTCGAAAATTTTAAGTACCAGCGCATCTCAATATTCTGGAAACCAATAAACTCGCCTGCTTACTTTTCCCATCGCACAATCGAGGCAATCTCGAATATATATTCTCCTCCCCCCGCAACATAAATAAACACAATATTTAATCTTCATATTAAGTGTCAATATTTTGCCCGTTCCTCGTGTTCACTCGACAGCTTCCAATTATAAACTCAACTCTCTTTCTCTCCCTCTCTTTTTCTATATACCACCTACGATTTACCAATCGTGAGCGCGGCGACGCACAACGCTTTCAGGAAAATTATTCGCCCCAAGGCGGAATTTAGCCCCGGTGGTATAAATAAATCCGCTTGCTCCAGTTCACGATATAAATTGCAAGTCGCACACGTCCCCGGGAACAAAAAAAAAAAAACGTATATAGCCAGTGAAATCACAGAATTCAAATATTCACTTTGTTTTCCGGGGCAAAATTTACAGAGCAAACGTGAAATCCAGTCTGGACTGTACTATATATGTATGTATACATATTGAGGGAGAGCAGCGTATAGTCACGGCGAAAATAAATAATCGCCTCATGCATATTTCATTAAAATCAATTGGGACGGGCGCCTTTTCGTGTAAAGCAGCATGTCGCGTACATGATCACGCCTTTTTCGTGGTTCTTGTTGTTGTTGTTGTTGTTGTTGCTGCTTGTAGTGGTAGTAGTTGCGAGTTGATTGATCGAGCGACGAGGGAATAGTAGACGTTATTATTTTCAAGCGTTCAAGTCGCAGTCAATAGTATATATGTGTATGTCTCGCGTGCGAGTACAATCAGGTGGTCGACTATATGTACGCGAGGTTTGTGTAAGCGGATGATAAGCCATTAAATCTGCTCGAATGTGTCCTGTTTCGGTGAATAATGCTAGCGTATAATGGTTTTATCATAAACACGATATATAAATAGGGAAAAAAAACATTTATCGTCATTTTGGGTCATTTAAAAGATAAACTTTTCTAATTCTTTTTCCAGGAATTTTAATGCGCGTAAAGACATGTTCTTTCGTTTAGCGTATATTTAAATTCGAAATTTTAAATGCAAATATGTCACATAGTAAGAATAATAATTTGTAAAAAAAAATATCTTCAACTTTCTTTGATGACTTAATATAACTATATTAGGTAACTACAGCTACTAGTATAATTCCTGGAACTATTATAATAATAACCTCAGTTTTTACAGCTCATCACATACATTTCAGATTATGCAAATCCGCGTGTATATCGGTTACCTCCGATAACATTAATTCTTACAACGGTACCTGTCCAAACTTACCGATCACCTGATCATTTCTCTCCCATAAAAAATCGCACCTCCATATATATAACACACCTCTCCAAAAAAAAAAAAAATCGCTTAAAAATGCTAAACGAAAGCCTCGTCGATATACATAACGAAGTGTAAAATTATTCCATACGATCCCCACATAGTATACAAGGCGGTATGGCCCTCCCTGCATTGTATATCGGAAAAGGAGGATAGCTACTCGGAATTGCTAACTCGTTTTTAATTAGTAGCGATAAGTTCCAAGATGATTTGGGTATCGCTAGGTGGTATCTAAAAAATGCCTAACTATAGTTTTTTTTTTTTTTTCATGAATAAAATTAGATTACGAGGGATACGTGGAGAGTCGGCTAATGAGACATAATCGCTTAATTCAGCGCGTGATTTACGTACTACTCTCTGTTACGGTTCTCGGCTCCCGCACATATGTAGGCGAGTATACTCGTATATATACTCGCGTATAGGTATATATAGAGGCTAGTTTATTCGAGAACGATGCAAATTATTGTTAGACTGCGGGTCTGTGGAGGAAATTGATGTTTTCGCCGTTTAATTAATTGTCATGTTTATTAGTATCTACTCGTATATGGGTCCATATGTATGCTAATATTAATATTATATTCTGAATTCTATACAAAAATGTTGTTACAATGTTTATGTATATAACGATCTACTTTACCACTGTAGTTATAATTTGCTTTTACAATAACCTGAAATATTTTCTATAATAAACCATAATTATTACCCAATGCCAATATTAAACATCAATTCTCATACCATTCACAACAAATCACCTTCTCGCCAATCAATTAAAACCCCTTTTAAATTCATCATCACCACAACCATCGCCTCTTATATCTTTTTCTCTTCACCTGCGCATCGACGCGTTGCTCCCGCATCATATCGCACTGCATCGCTCGACACCACAGCGACGCGTATATAAGACTTCTAGTAATGATAAGATCGCATGCCGCGGGATATATAAGTTCGTCTCTCTCTCTCTCTCTCTCTCTGGACGCGCGCGTGAATCGTGTGATCTCGATCGTTGGTCGGGGGGTAAAAGTGACCCACTAACCGCTGGCTAGTAGCAACAGCGGCGAGGCTGCGGTAGTTATATAGTCAGTGCGTTTTCTCAGGTGTGATTGTGTATGAGGTGCAATGTCGTGGCATGAGGATGGTATTGTGGAGAGGAATGATAGAGCAGATTGGGGTTGGAGAGCGAATGGTATTAAAGGAATGAAGGTGTGTGTGTGTGTGTGTGTGTGTGTATATATATATATGTGTGTGTATGTGAATGTGGTGAGGTTGGTAAGAGCGTGGTTTTATTGTAGAAAATTCTGTTCGATGTTATATGCAGTATGTCCATGTAGAAAATATTGAAACATTTTGCCTTAGAGTGGTATAAAAGAAACACAAACAAAATCATTTCTTAGTCATAGCAGACAAAAATAATCTACTTAAATATTATCTGTTTAATTTTAAATTACGTCGATTAAATTTAAAAATATACTTCACTATAAATCTCCAACAGTTTACCATAAGAATAGAATCCGCTAAATTTTATCGGAAATACGATAAATATTAACGTTTTTTTTCTGTTAATTAGAGATTTTTTTATATATTCGGCTTATAACATTATGTTGAATTTTATATGTAAATTTTTATAAACAATAAACATTTTACTAATAGATGAATCCAGAAACCTTTTTAGAACATCCTTTAAACATTTATTTCGTTCCGAGAGTGAACAAATAAATTTCCGTTAAATGAAATATTTCAACTCGTCAAAAAAACTACTTTATTTAGAACCATCCAAAACGTTCGTAGCTGTTTAACGACATCCTTTGATATTCAAATACAATATAAAATGAAAAATAAAAGGATATTCAGAAAATGTCGAAAGAATTTCAAATTGAAACTGTAAACGATTCTCAAATGTGTATATATTTAAAAATAAAGGACCGTTGACGCAACGCGACGCTTAGGACAAAAAAAGAACTAGAATAATTTCGTCATAAAACGAAATAACGTCTCATATAATAGCCAACCCAAGCAGTGAAATTTCACGCGCGTATATACCCTACTTCATGGTAATGAGCCTCGCGCGAAGCGAAGGAGAGAAAAGCAGCACCAACAGCCACGAGAAAAAGACGAAAAAGAACGATATACATACACGCATATATATACACATATATACGTACAAATGCGGAAAGTGCGTGAGCTCGTATACTTTTCTTCTCTTTCTCTCTCTCTCTCTCTCTCTCTCACACACTCCTCTTAAAACCATCATCTCTCGCTTTATATTCGCCTATATTTCACATGCTGGTTAAGATGATGGATCGAGCTTGGAGATTCGCGTTTAGATCTATTACGACAAACGCGCGTCAGTGCAAAAAGTACGTACCATAAAACTACGCGAGCGCGCGTGTGTGTATGTGTGTGGAGAGGCGTAATTAAAGAGAGTAACGGATACGAAAAAAGCATCTTATATATACGCTAGAACCTCGTTTCCGTTATATCCTCACTCGTAGTAGCAGTAGCAGTATAGTAGCAGTCTCTGCGTTTTGCATCAAGTTGCGGTTTTCTCCGTGAAATTGGGTGAAAACGTTGGTATTTCTGCGACTTTATTTTTTGCTCATGACGATATATGACGTTTCTAATGGATGTCTGTAGAATGATTAAAGGATTATATATATATTTTTTTTTGCAATCAACGCATAGAAAGTGTATACAGATCTAAATATAACATGTATCGATGTCACTAGCGTATATATGTATACGTTAAATTAAAACTACAGTAGAAAAATAAAAGAGTGCCATGTTCTCGAATGAAAAAAGAAAGAGAGAGAGAGAGAGAGAGAGAGGCGCCCGCGCGCGCGCACTTATATATCAGATTGAATTTGTAATTTAACATTGCTCGAGTTACGTGGCCTCTAAATTTAGAAACTCTCTTCAACCCCCCTAGCGCAAAACGATAATTATTTACGATTTACATAAATTACCATAAATTCCAGTATCACACGCGGGCCTACGTGATATTAATCCCCACTCTCTCACCTAAAACGTCCAATCGGACAAATTATTTTAATTCCTCAACGCATAGTACGACGACTTCTTCTGCCTCATTTATATATCCTTTTACCCATAGATTTACGAGCTTGCGAAAGTGAACTCATTTATACCTCTCTCTCCGCCCACCAATTTTTTTTCCTCTCTCCCTCTCTCTCCTTGCATTTTCTTTATCTCTCGTACCCTCGTAAGTACGTAAAAATAGCACTGCCGTTATCAGCTACTATCTTTGCTCGAAGTATGCACACAAGTGTATATATATACACTTACAAACACGCGGGTGCTATCCGTTTATAAAGAATTCATTATTCTTTTGTTTTTCGCGCGGTGCCTTTTTCCTTGGAAGCGAACGCGCGCGTGCGGGGTTAATGTTGTGTGCGCTGTGAGTGGAAGGATAATTGGCCACGTTTGAACGCTGGACTGGGTATGGAACTCTAAAAGCCGTTGGAAGTTTATCGTTATATACGCGGGTTTGGTCAGCATAAAGATATGTAATGTCTGGTAAAATTTTTTGTATGTGTGTGTGTGTATGTTTTTTTTTATATGTGGTAGAGATTTTTGTAAATTAAAGGATATATAGTGTCAGGGTAAATACGTATGTGATGGAGGTGAAAAGAATAAAAAAAAAAATTTTACGATTACGAAAATTCATGGTCATTAGGGTGGAGATAATACTGGTTAATGGTTGCGCTTGCATCATGAGTTCTCTGAAAATAATTATTTAAATTAAGCAGGTACCGAGAAGAACCACCACTTTTGTTTTACGCGCGTAAACGCGATTGTTACACGCGTGCTATTCACTTTCAATGGACTAAACAATTATTTAGCTCGTCAATATATATGTTTTAGAATTTCTTTTTTTATCCGCTCGAATAATATAAAAGAATCAAAGTAAATATACGCATCTTTAACTGAAACAATTTCCCTTCAATTATACAACAACAACGATAACAACTCTGCATGATAGAACATCAAAGACCAATATTCTAACAACGGTAGATAGGAAAAAAAATTACTCATGCGAACACACACCGTAGAGACACGTACAAAAGAAAACTGCATCGGGCAAGGCGAAACTTTTCATCTATACGTACAGAAGGAGCAGGACGAGGGAAGGAGGAGGAAAAAAAAACTTGGCGCGTAGAAAAAAAAGGCGATCGCGCGCGCGGGTACGTAGTAGAAACGGACGCGCGGAGGTGTAAAAACGCGAGTTGCAGTTACAGAACGTTAAAAAGTGAATAGAAGCGCACCTTGGCTTGTGTATATATATGTATATAAAGAGAATCTCGAAACGTCGGGAGCCACGAGGGCGTCAGAGAAGTTTCAACGCGCGCTTTTCTCCTCGCCTGAGCTTAACAAGCATCGTAACGGCGCGAGGCTCTGCAGTTATGATTCGGGTTGTAAAAGTGTCACATTGTTATCGGGATTTTGCATAAAGGAAGCTGTAACTTTTACGGGGGTTGCTAGTTCGCTGTACGCCTTTTTGTTGGAGGTTGTTTGATGAAATAGTTGCTGTAGCGTGAAAATGGTATTAAAGGAAAATAAAAAGAGGGGACGGATATAGAAGTTTGTTGAATAAAATTGTATATATATAAATAGTGAAATAAGTTTTTAAGGATTTAAAAAATAAAAGAAGGACAATTTTAATGATATATCAGAAGGATTATCGTATATATTTTTTCACGCTCAACCAGCCACATCATCTTACAGAGTTTAGCCTACTTATAAATAATGTAAACTCCCTTATCCTCGTGTCACCCCCTCCTAAATATCAAAATTCCTTCCCGTCCATTATCTTATCCTTCATTTCCATCACGATCACCGTCGCCGTCGTCCTGTCCCCAACAACGAAATCCAATGGAAATCCCAACCGTGTGACACGTTGCCCATATAAATTCTCTCTCTCTCTCTCTCTCTCTCTCAAGCTGCGTATGGAAAACGGCATACTATACACACTACCACCTCGCAGCAGCTCGCACGATCCCCGTTCCCCTATCATCCACTTCCGTGCGATGAACATCGGCGAATGCAGATTGAACTGCGTGTATATATATACATATATAGCTTGGATATACGTGCGTATGGAATGCCACGTCGAGTGATTCGACTGGAAAATGAAAATCCTCGATACTCGCGGGCTTTCGTTTTCGTTATCAGTGTATGTATATATATATATGCGAAGGTCTGTAATTCTCTACATTCCTACGGCTAATCGAGTGGATGGATAATGAAATGTGATTGCCAGCCAGGGGAGAACGAAGGGATGTAGTGTTATTTCAAGCGAATTCGAGTTTAATTAAGGATGTTATGTATATAGATCGACATTGATATGCAACGTACACAACTTTATTTAAAAAAAAAAAAAAAATACATTTTTATTTTACTCGAATAAAAGTAAAATTTCATAACTATGTAACCTTGATTTATTCGTTTATCTCCTTCTATATATTCGCCGACAAAAGCACCGTTCTAAAATCCTTATTCATCAGCGCCCTAAACCCCAGCGCAGTCGGCGACCCCACATCGTGCACATTATGCGAACTCGGCGACCGCGACGTTGCTATCTTCCTTCTTCTTCTTCTTCTCTTCTAGCTCACATGGCGACTGTACTTTTCGACCGCCACGGCACAATTAGCGATCGAGATATTTTCGAGGTACCGTATAACAGTCTAGCGCTTCCTTCCTGCGCGTAATATGCTAATTTCGTGTTATGACTTTGTGCTTTGCACGATGGAAACGATAAAGCCTGTCGTGGTAAGAACTTTTTTTTTTTTATTTTCGTTGTCGGTGTATGATTATTGGGGAGTGGTTGGTAGTTTAAATGTTGGTAATTAGAAATGGTGTGTATAGGTGGGGATTTATTATGGTCGATCAAAAGTAGATTGATAAATGCACTTTGGATTGATGATCGTGATGATTGGAGTATTGTAATGTTTTTGCGATTCATCGTTAGTCTGATCATGATGATACTTTTTGAATTGAATTTAATTTTAATGTGTGATATAATCTAAAATTAATGATAAGTAGTTGAAAGCTGAATTACCGTGAAATTTTTAAAATAAAATACTCGATGACTCGCCAAGTATGGCTAAACTTTCTACTTTTGAGTGCAAACGTCGTATGATTCATTGCTTCAAATGTACGGGAAAGATGTAAATTCTCTAATATATATTTTAACATCATGATGTATCCGACAATTATGATGATACCTGAGTACGATGTATAAATCGTTTGGACATTTATTTTATGTGTATCCTTACAAGAAATTTAATACACATATTTCGATGTTAAGCGCGCACCGTATATTTCAATGACATTTTATAAAATAATATATATTTTAGTAATAACTCCGCGTGAAATCCTCTTTGATGCATTAATGGTACATTAATACATCACAGGAAGGGTATAAAATTAATGATCGACCCGGAAAATGTATCACATTCGCGCGAACTTTAATAAAATTACGCGTCAAATAAAATCTCTTCGGCAATTTAATATTCTCCGGAGGTATTTGGATTTAATACTTTTTACGGAGAAACCATTTTTATTAAAAATTATTGCAAACAGTTTTAATATTCGTTATATAAAATTCGTAGAATGTGTAATATGAATTATTTAATTAAACCTTGTATATATCGTTCAGTTAACTTTAATATAATTCTACGGATGAACAATTCGAATGCATTATTTTTTCGTATTATTCTTTTGTTATTAATATACAAAGAACTGCAACGGAGATAAATTGTGAATCAATGTTCTGTAAATAAAGAAAAGATCGATTTAAAAGAATGAAACAAAAAATAATTTCATTGTCAAACTGAATTACCAATAAAGCTTCCATGGCAGAACATTATTTTCCTTTATATTTTATAGTTATATTTTACGACATTAATATTTATCTCGATATTTAATAATTCTATATAATCAACATATCAACCTCACAAAACACATTAATTTTCTAAAACTCTCAATAAAACCATTATACCCCAAAATCCTACACTCGAGTACCACGGAAACCACGAGTTTATGCACTTTCCAATCGACCGGCTTTGCAAACGAATTCACCGAAACCAACCTGACGAGCTGCGAATCGAGTGGTTATATCGTGCCCGTATGCATTCGCATAATTGTGCAATATCGCGCGCAGTCAATGTATCAGTAGTATAAACGAAAACGTTAATTGTCCTTCCTTAGGGATCGCATCGAGATACGAAATTTCCATACAATCGGTGGCGAGGCTTACTTAATTGCACAGCTCTGTAGTATAAGAATGTCTTAACGAGGAAGAGTGCGAGTGTAGTGGCCTTGAAAAGGAGAAATTTTCGCGCGGACGATAAAACTGCAACCGGAGGCTGTGTGTGTATAGACGATGGTATTACGAATTCGAATTGAGGATGTGGAGTGCTGTTGTAGTTTCTTTTTCCTGATGGTTGGGAGTGTGAAAAAAGTGGTTAGGGTATAGTATGGAGCGAAATGCTTACTGTTTGTATACAGAACTATGGATTAGTTTATTAGGTTTGTGTGTGGCGAGGAATTATGTAAGGATTGAGATGTTGAATTCATTTTTTTTTTGTGAAAATGGTGTGCGAGTTTTGATACGTAAATAAAACAAATAATGAAGTTTGTTTTTCGTGATTTTGAAATTACGGGAAAAAGTAAATTCTTTTACGTTAATATGTTTTCAAAGAATACTCAACTAATTTGTAAATATACCGTAATAAAAGAATGAAATGAATTTTTTCAAATTTTTGTTTACTCATGTGAATGTTTAAAAACAAATAAAAATAAAAAATAACAGAAAATCGTTTTGTTAGTTAGAATATTTGATTTAATCAAAACTAAAATATGACATTACGAACAAAAAAATAAAATATAACAGTTGAAAGACAACAACCACATTTTTCACACACTCACCTTACTAATTAAATAATTTTCAAAACCAACCATCCTTTTATAACCCTTCAATCCCTTCGCTACCTACTCTTTCCTCTCTCTTTCTTTCATATATACATTCCATTCCACTCTCATCCTTCCCGCGCCTATAATAACCCTACACCACTGCACACAGGCGCGCGTCGCTCCACATAATAATACCCAGGAGCAACAGCAGTATAAGCGCACAAAATGCGCAGCACCGAGCGAAAAGAAACGCTAATAACGTGCATCATCGTGAATAATTAACGGGCCTGCGCACTGCTGCCGCCGCGCCAAGTGAAAAGAGCGCGCGCGCGCAAGTACGTGGGAAGTCGCACTTTCCTCGGTGTAAAAGGTGCTCGACTATATGTATATACATATATATGTATATACACGTGGGCTACTTGTTTCGATTAGCATCGGCCGTTTTGCATGTTCGCGCGCGTGCGCCAGCCGTTTCTTTTCCCTATCGCTTGCTGTATCGAATGGGCGCGGATTTTTTTTTTTTTTTTTTTTTTTTTTTTTTAATGTACACCGTGCTGCGTTGTGGATATATATGTGTACGTGGAGTTTGGAAGGTTTAGAGGTTGTGGAAGAATGCAAATACACGGTGCTTGAGATTTTGGATTTTGGTGCTGGCATTTTTTTTTCTAGGTGAGTGAGGTGATAACCTTGAAAAATGGAAATTAACGTGTGTGTGTATATACGTGGAAGAAAAAATTATCTGATTTATTCAAAATTATTCGTTTAGAATTAAATGTTGAATTATTTAGTTGGAAGCATATATTTTAACACAATATATGTAACTCAAAATTTATGGGCTCGTGGTAGAATACTTTGAACTTTTATACTCTGTACTTTAATATGTATAATTAGTATTATATATAATTTTAACAGTCATCTCGCAGAAATATTCTCTCAAAACGGTCAATAAACAAAAAATTACTTCTTACAATACATATAAAACGCCCTTTTATCTCCGAAATCGCAGACCGTAAAATTACATATTTTTTTTCGTATAACGGTATTACCCCCCATTCACACAGCGCACGAAAAAAATCGTTACTCACTCGTGGCCATAAGCAAACACCTCAAATTACACCCCAATAAACAACGACAACGTGCCCGCAAAATCAGTCAAAATGCCCCGTAACAATGCGATTTATCACCAACGAAGAAAAAGATCATAAAAGAGAACCGCCCCGAAAAATCTTCAACGACATCATTGAAGCGCGCAATTTCACAACGAGCCCGTAAACAACAGTTATATATACCATCGCATACACGCGGTACGTAAAATTACAATCATCGGTTTACGACGCGAATTTTAAACCTCTTCCCTTCCTCTCTCCTTGTATATACGTAAAATTACACAGTGTTCGTATAATATATACGTATACGCTTTCTCTCTCGAACTCGAACTCACACGGTGACGCGAATCAAGGTCGTTCGTTAAGCGCAAAAATCCTTCATTCCCCTTTCCTCCTGTGCGTGTAATTACGACTGTGGTTAGAATTTATTTTAATTGAAAACCCTTACCGGCTATGCAGACGCGATCTCAATCGCACAATTATCTCAATCGCCGTCGAATTAGCGTTAGGGTAATAATTGCTGGCTGTCGATGAGCGGCTTTTGCTGTGATGCTTGCTACGCTACGTTTCTTTTAAAAACACGTGTGTCTACTTCTTATAGTGTATTGTAGTTTGGGAGTAGCCGTGTGGTTCTGATTTTAAAATTTGCTAGTAGTTTGACAATATTTCGGCTGTTATACAATAAATTTTGTGTTTGTAAACGGGATTCACGTCAGGCATAATAAGGATTAATAAAACAAAAGATGGGTTACTAATAAAAAATGTATATATTTCTCATATCAATAAATTATCAAATATCATCACAGTCAATAACATCATGCAATTGTGATTTCACAATTTCTCGTTCCTCCTCGTCCAATCCTCGATAATACTTCCGCATCCAAATCGTCAATTCAGGATACTTAATTACTTCGTGACTCTCAGGTCTTTCGCTTGGCTCCACTTTCATTATACTTTTACAAATTGTTCCCACGAAAGGTGGCAAATCTTCCAGTACATCTAACCTATTCTGTAAAAGAGAAATTAATTTGATTCCATTGGTTTCACTGAATTCCATAGAATAACGCAATAATTGATCTATATATACGAAATAGCATTCACCTCAAGATGTACCGGTTGATCTCCAGTAACAACTTCGTACAACAACGTTGCAATGCTCCATATGTCACTTTTGAAAGTATAGGGTACGTCATCGGAAAAGTTTTCAGGAGCAGTATAATCATTCGGATTAACCATTTGCACTTCCGATTCTCTATAATTATAAAATTCATGCATATAGCGTTATTTGGTATTTAAACAGATTTATCCAAAGAACAGAATGAAGGCTTACTTTGAAACGTCTCTGGATAATCCAAAATCAATAAGTTTCACTCTTTTTAAGGGACCTGCGAACATGATGTTTTCTGGCTTTATGTCACGGTGAATTATTCCTTGGCTGTGCAAATGATCAAGACCAAGTGCAAGTTGAGAAAAGAAATATAATGATTCCTACAATAAGAATGATTACTAAAAAAAATTATATTATTAATAGAAAAGTGTTAATTATACTTTATACGCACATTTTCTTTCATAGCGGTACGCCCATCGGAATAAGCCTCGTTCAGTAGGTCAAACAATGTACCTCCGGATATGTATTCCATTAGAATATAATACTTGCTCGAACTTTCCTCGTTATCTTCATTGTCTTCTTCACCTTCGGTATCCTCATACACTTCATTCTCTTGTACATCGTCGTCTTCGTCTTGTTCATCCTCAATCTCATTCTCTTTGGCATCCACTGGTTCTACATTCTCCGATTGTTTTCCATTCTCTAGATTTTCCTCCTCTTCTTCATTTTCTCCATCCACTTCGTTCTCCTCGCATTCCTCATTTTCTCTGATCGCCTCGTTCTCGTTTTGTTCGTTATCCTTGTTTTCATCGGTCTCCTCCCAGCTTCCGTAATAACCGAGTACATTCGGATGACGCAACTTTTTCATTATCATCTCCTCGTTTTCGGCATAATCGTAATATTTGCCTTGTCGTTTGATAACAAACTTTTTGTTGTCGGATTTTCGACGAACCAAGTGAATAGAGCTTGAAATGATATTTCTTTTTATTAATAAAAATTTACTTGTTTAGTGCAAAAGAAACAATTCACTTATATATATATATATATTCTTGTAAAAACTTATCATCTTGTAAAAAGGTATCATTATAAATAAAAAATTTGAATAACGTTTTAAATGTCTGCTGAAAAAGTAATGTAATTTTATTAAAAATTTTTTTTTTTGACAAAGCCATAAAGCATTTATATAATATTTTAAATAACATAGGTTTTCCGACTTCTAGAAATATAATGACAGAACCGATATTCTTCACCTAACATAATATTACGTCATTCCGATGCAACAGGTTTACACTGAAAAAGATTTATAAACTTACCCAAACGAACCCGAATTTAGCTGCCTGACAAACTCAAAATCCTCAGTCTTCATTGCACCTTGTTACTCTTTAACACACGGTATCTCTATAAAAGAAAACAACTGCCAAAACTTTCGTTTATTTACATAAAACAGATGATATTACGACTTCATGTCGATGCCGCCGTGGACGGCATGTAACTGACGCTTGAGGCCTTGACCGTCTTTCGACTCATCCACAAGCTTGTATGCATTCATATACACACAAGTGAATGTCCAAGAGACTAGGGATTTCCGTAACACACAGCCGATAAAAAAAACTAGTGGCAAGTGCGTTCTGAATCTCTTGTATTATGGCGCGTAATATGAAATTGCTTCGCTTGTAGTTTTTAAAATCGATGTTATTTAATAACGTAGCCCGTGCGTATACACGACCGAGATCTCACTTTATGATGATAGCAATTTGTAAACGTTGTCCTTTTTACACTAAATAATCGTTATATTTAGAATTTCGCGACGATAATGCTAAACGTGGAAAACGGTATTTATCAATTAATATCATCAACTGATATGCTAATCCGATATCAATGATTGCGAGGGCAAATAAAAAGTCACTTGCCGATAAAGTGTAGATAAGATTAGATGTGTATTTATATAGGAAAACGCGTTGTGTTGACTTCGCACTGCATATAACCGTATAGTACCACAAAATGAACAGAGTCACGTGATGAAAGTTAATTAATTATTACAACCGTTATAAAATTTTCTCAGAAATAGTATTAAAAAAAAATCGTATACGGCTAATTGCATTTGAACGAAATTACCTTCATAAATTTACGGTTCTTAAAGAGTATGAAATTTCATCAAGCAAATTGGTGTGTTTACTTGAATTTCATATATCATAAAAAAAACTTTACCACACGTAAGTATACCTAAAACGAACGCTATTACGAAGTGCCGCGATAATGACGAATTGCTATAACGTTAATTTGTAACGAGAACTGTATTTTTGATAAATGATAAATAATTTATAACATTGTTGATTTTACAGACTTTTTTAAATTAATTAATGAGATTTAAGAGTATTTCTTATATTGCTTCACATTAACTCCTTAAGTGATGGGGAACAAAAATTCCCATGTGTGCCAAAAATATTTGATTAATACCGTAAACTTAGTAAATAAACAAATTTTTTTCATCAAACACTTTTCACCACTTTTCATTTGAAAAATATTTCCATCATTATAGTACACCTCTACTGACACAATAAACTCACATCATAACCATAACGACATCCCGCGTTCCTTCATTTTAAATCACTCAACCCCAACCTTATCCAACATCCCTTCGCCCACCACAATACGCACGCTCGTTGAAAGCTACCGACCTAATTAACCCCGTCGTCCCGTCGTCTAACCCAATTATCCCAAACCAACCTTGTCTACTAACCCCTCACACCTACATCATGTCCGCAAGAAAATCACTTTTCACTCGACGCGTCGTCGCGACAAACCGTATTTTTCGTCGTTAAGGCACGCGCGTCTCTCTCTCTCTCTCTCTCTTTCTCTCGAGGGCGTTATATAGTAGAAAGACGAAGAAGACCGTCGTTAATATTTTACGCGTGCGGCGTGCGGTGAATTTTTTTTTTCGGTGAGAGAGGGATGCGGTGTTTATGGGATGAAGCGGGGAAAAAGTTTATTGGGTCGCAAGAGGTGAGTTGATGTGGTTTCATAAAAATAATTAAATACGCGGTTAAATCGAAGCAATTTTTGTTGAATATTTTATATAATATAATATAAATGAGTTTCATTGTTGTTCATTTATAAATAATATAGAAATCTTGCCATATGTTTGATCTACAGGATTGGTATGAAATAATTTTTAATTTTAGCAGATTTTAATTTATTTTTAATGTTTAATAACTTTAAAAGACAATATCTCGTGCGTGATAATTAAACTTTAGTATTTCATTTATAAAAATTCGCACAATAAAAGTTATTCCAGCTGGAAAATCTAATTTGATTAATTACTGTAAAAGCTTTCTGTACCGCAGCCACATGAATTTCTCTATATAGGCGAGTATATTGGCCAATTCCCCTGATTTATCTCTGACCGCATACTACGCCATTACACCATAATCTTCCACATAATCCATTGTTTTTACCCTGCAGCCAACGTAACACACACACATATATATACACACACACGACGACATAAATTAAAAATCACGGATTACGACGATACTTCAACTTTTTAATAAATCGCTACTTAGTCCCTCGTAAAATGTAAATCGTCGTTTTTTCTCTCTCTCTCTCTCTCTCTCTCCCTTTCTGTGTGCCCGCCGCGGTGGCCTCGTAAAAATTCGATCGTTCATTTAAACGATTTTCGCGCGCATCCTTTTTAATGTTGGAAATATCAGAGAAGGCCGCGCGCCACCATAAACCGTCGCTTTATCGACCTCTTTATACGCATTAACGGCCTCATAACCGGCCCACGGCTACCTCGCATTCCGCGACAAATATTTGGTACTCTTCTGCTACTACCGTGCGGTCGTTGCGTCTATACGGGAGGGGCATATTATTAAAATTTGAAGAGGTTCAGACTTTTTGCGTATATTAATATTCGAGGAATTCGAGGGGTTGGGTGATTCATTCAGGGCGGTGTTACGCTTTTTATTTAGGACATTGTGAGGTTGATGTCATTCGCATATTTTTTTTAGATTATGATTTCAAATTATAGATTCTACTATTTATTTATAATAAATGAAGACTCGTTAAATACCAATATTATTTCTTTTAAACGAAAGTTCTTGACATAATTTATTGAAATGAAACACACTAAATCACAGAAATTAACGTTATAAAGTCTGCATATATTTAAATAATCAATGAATTCCTTTATCGGATTTAAAGGTAAATTCTACGCACTATATTAAAAAAAATATAACACGTCAAAGATATTTCAAAAAGCGCATATAATTCTATTTCGCAATTTATCCGTGTAAAACTTTTCAAACGTCGACTTTCAACTTTTCACCCTCGTTCGCGCCCTTTGACTCTCCCACCCCACACACACAAGCAATATATTCTCAGCAAAAAGCCGACCGTTCAGCAAGTCTCTCCCTCGCTATATGGCCGACATTTTCCCTCTACACTCGTACGTTCTCGTTGCAAATTTGTGCACGCGTGGCTATTATCAAAATGAATCTTCATGCGCGCATGCATATTAATTAAAATTTAATCACTACTCGCGCTTGCGCACACGCGTCAGGTGTATACTATATAGACGCGCGAGAGAAAAACTCTGTATTAATATACGCAAAAAGCACGAATTTCATGGCGCATTAGTCGGTAGCAGAGGCATAGCGACGCACTACCTACTATATACACTTTCTATCTCTTTATTATACGTCAATTATGCGTACTGCACTTGCGCGCCTGACGCTTATTAAATCCGTGAATTTTCACGTGTGTGTACGTATATATTCGAACACGCGCGTATATGATACTCTTTTTTTTGGGGAGAGGTATTTGATGACGGGATATTGGAAAGGATATAGAAGATCGAGAATATATATGTGTATAATGAAAATTGGACGTATTTAAGAGTGCATGTCACGGTAGTGAATTTGTTTGTAAGGTGCCATTTTTGATGAGTTGTAAGTTGAATTCGAATTAGATATAGGGATGCGTCAGTGCAGTTACGATTGTATTATTGTTTTAAGTGTGTGTTATATTTTAGGAGGTTAGTGGGCCCTCTGTTATTGCAAACTCGATGTAAATCATTGATCGAAAATGAACCCATATGAAAATGTTTTATACAGATTGTATAAAACCATTTCTTTATACAGACTTTATACAATATTTATATACAATCTGTATAAAATATTTTTACATTTTTCATAAAATAAAGTACAATACATATATATTTATGTAAAAGGCAATCTGCCCTTTTAATTATTTAAAATAAATAAATAATAAATAAATAAAAAATTTATTTTATTAATTACTTAAGTGTACGACCTTTTTACAGTTATTATCCTATGGACTCAATAAAATAAAATAATATTAATAATAGCAACCTTGACCTTATTCCTTTACCTCCAAACCCCAATTCAAAATCACCCCAAGTACCAACAAAAATTTCACTTCACCCCCCATACAAATCGATCACGCACCTGACCATGCAATTTCACCTCGCCTATTCTCTCTTACACTATACTAAGAGAAAGTCTCATGCTCCCTCTCCCTAATATATATATATATATATACATATATCGCTCGCGACACATCTCGAATTCTCTCTCCCGCGCTCTTTCTCCCCGAGAATTTTCGCGTGTGTGCGAAAGCGTACGCGCACACATGCACGGAGAGTTTATTGCGTAAACGCGCTGCTTTATCGCTCATTGTTCGCACAGGCCGGCGCGCTTTTATCGCACGTGGCTATCGATTTTCTAGCTGCGCGAGCGCGCATGAATTGTTCCTATAGAACTTTTTCGTCTTTACGTTCGCGATGAGCGTTGCTTATACGTATTGGATATAGATATATAAAATGTATTATACGTGAGGTTATGGGTTTGTGGGTGAAGGAAGAGTTCAATGGGAGGTGAAAGTGATTCGCATTATGCGTTCGGTCTACATTGCCGAAGGATCGCTTATAAGGTTTACGATGAGGAGAGGGTATTTATATATATATACCTATATGTATTCGTGGATTAAGGACTGGCGATTGTTTGCCAAGGCTCGAGTTTCGATTCATTTTTCGATTTACGATCGTATAGCTTTCTACATTGCTATATTCTGCAATTAATTAAATGTATATATGTACCCGGGACTGCTTTATTTTATATATGCATTATAAGGTTCACAAAAATGTGTCTCTCTCCATTATTAATAAATCAGTGAATTTCATTGTAATTCAGCTACAAATGTTTCAAATAAACTATAGAACTTTAGTTAAGTATAGTTTTCATATATACTTATGGCTTACAAAAGAATAATTTGCAAAAGTCGAAGTTTCATTCAGCGAGCTCTAAATCTCTCGAACTTTTACAATCATCTGGCAAAGCCCACCAGCGTCAACAAAGTCCCAGACATCCGAGCACTAACCGAGAATCATCCAATCTCTCGCATATACGCACGTAATATATATATATAGTCACACTGAAACCCCATAATCCACAATCTTTCTCTCGCATTACATATATACACACACGCACAGACAGACTTTTCGACAAATTAACCGCGCTAATTCGAAAACTTGGCCAAATTAAGCGCCACCGTGCACACCTATATAACTTTTTTCATTTGCACCCTCCGACCGAAAATACCTTTCCCAAGGTCTCATCTCTCTCTCTCTCTCTCTCTCTCTCTCGCTCTCTCTCCGTATAATGGCACTGTGTCAGTGACCCAACGTGTTATATGTATACATATATATGTGTATATACGTGCGCGCGTAACACATACCGTTGCGAGCACGCGGCGTTAATTGCCCGCCGCGGAAATATTTTCGCGCGGCCGTGCACGCGTTCGTAAAATTCCCGGGGACAAAGAGGACGACGCGTGCGTTTTAGAAAGCACCGTGGAGAGAAAGAGAGAGAGAGAAATTAATTAGCGCGCGAGTAAGCGAGTGCAGCAACGAGAGAGCGATGAGGAAAAAAATAAGGCCGACGAGAAGAGCAGGAACTAGGCGATCGCGCACCGGCCGACGTTGATGCGTGTGCTATGCGAGTCTACATATATGTGTGCGTATGTGAGTGTGTGAGAGAGAAAGAGAGAAGATGTGACGTGCGGATGATTGTCGTTGGTAATTTGTTTGGGATGCTTTGCGAATCGGGGAATACGGTTGGATATAATTGCTGATAATTTTATTTTTAACGAAAATTTGGTTCTTTGACTTGTGAAGTATTCGAAAATTTATATGAAAATTGGATAAAACTTTGTTGAGGTAGTAGGAAACGATGACGTATGATGTGCGAGTTTATTTTCATATCGTTTATGCTCTTTGAGGCGTGATTTTTCAAATTTAGTAAATGCATTTCAAAATGAATTATTTTCAAATAACCTTGAATATTCCATTGTGAATTTTACTCTCTAGTTTATTTGTAATAAATACCGCAAGATTGAGTAACGTTGAACGTTATTTTCAACAATAAATATATCATTTCTCTGGTAGAAATTCGAAATGTTCTTTTGAAATTTCACAAAAGATCAATTGAATTTTGATATTGTCTAAATCTACTATTTTATAGACAGATGCGTTCATTGTTTCAGGAAAATATAATATTTCAAAAATATTTGTCTATTGTTGTATGGATGTCGAGCATCGTGCATAGATTCACTTTGTAAAAACTTTTTATAAAAAAAGAAGAATTCAAGTTAATTAAAGTTCTCTTGATGCATTTATTCTGCGATATGACGTGGAAAATAACAAATTGTGTTATATGAAATTCTAATGTACAAATAGTGAAACAGGATTTAGCCATTTTTAACGCGATTACTTTTCTGCCTAATTTGCGATCAGATTTATGTTTACCAGGCAAGTTGGTAATGTGACGTTTGAACAGGTAGCCAATTTTTTCATATAACAACAATGCGCGAGTAAAGCTCACAAATTTTTTGCATATTTCCAATGACATCTTACAAATATTGGAAACTTTTATTACTTGCATGGTTAATTTTAAGAAACGAATGGTATTACGTATATATGTATAATAAACTATAATCATTGCATAAAATGTGTAGCGAACTGCTAGTTTGAACGTATATATTTAAATTTCTCTTTTGAATTTTTCAAATTGTTCCCATAAATCGATAGTCAGTTCCAAAATTAAAATAGCGAGTCTGTTATCTATGCCTAGAAATTATACATATCTATTTATAGAATTTTATTGAGGTCAGATTTCAAACGAGATAATTATTAGCAATCGATTAACGTTCTACTTTTGAGTCTTAAATCAAATCAAAAGTAGTTATTGATTTCTGTTACGATTCTGATTATATAGTTTCAATGATTGATACTTTTATTTTATTTTTTATTTTTTTTATTTTAAAGTACAACAGATTCTTAACTTCTCTTGATTGTTAAAAATAATTAAAAAGAAAATTTATAATTCTTATCTAATAATAGTTGACTTAGTCTAATATCAATATCAATATCAGTGAATTAAAATTGATTATAACGAGCATTTCATCACATTTAGTTATAAATATAACCCAACCCACTTCAGTTTCTCAAATCACCTAACCCCCAACTCACTACTACCACCATTACCTCCCCAAAAAACCTAATCATCCATACATATACCTCACTACCAACAATTCCTCTTCCTTCCCATCCTCGCAACCCAACCCTCTACCCAACCATTAAAAAAAACCTTAACACTCCTCCCATCCAACTCCCAACACTTAATGCAACAACCACAACAACAACAACAACAACTTGCTCGTACATATATACTCTCCTCTCTCTCTATCTCTCTCCCACATTTATCCGGAACCACTTTACCATATACCACGGAAAAACGGCGGCAGCTTAACTGTAAACGTACCGATATCCCACGGAACGCTCGCTCGCCCGAGTCGTTAGAGCTCCGCGTGCGCAGCTCTTACACGCGGATTAAGCACGCGACTAATCAGTGAAAGTGTGTGTACGCGCGTGAAGCGATAGCCACCGCCGCCGCTGCCATTGCCGACGGTGGAGCGACCCATTTCGAGTGCGTATGTGTGCGACGCGGTTGCTGCACTCTCTCCGGTTCTATGTGGTACTGTTGCGTGTATATGATGCAGGTAAGTCGTGTCGGTTGTGGGATTTTTTTTTTTTCGCGATGGGTGGGTTTGTAGGAGGGTCTGAAAGTTTTTAGAGGGGAAATTGGAGGTTCTCGTGGAATCGTAGGTGTAAAAGAAGTAATGTTTTTATGAAAGTATTTTTGAAATGATAAATTTAATTATAATGTCGGTTAATTGTAAAGTATATCATATAGTGAGTATGAAACAAGTGAAATAATAGCTCATAACGATTTCATCGGTTTGCATTATTTTCCTACAATATTTAAGCTATCTACAACGATGTATATAAAAATACGAATATTTTTAAATACTAAATATAAATCTGTATAAGAATAAGCTTCTTAATTTAAAAACCTTCTCTGTTCAACGTCTAATAACCCAATTGTTTTAACCCAAATCCACAGCATATATCCATACGCCTATACAAATTCTAAAAAATTTAACACCCATCTTCCTCCTTTCCAAAACCCCAAAACTACTCCGACAAACCATCCCTAACCACCATTAAAGCTAGAAAACATAACATAAACCATTCGCGCGTTATACCATAAGGCTATGAATAGACAATTAATCGTTGTTGTCGGCATGCCCATTCAAATTTCAATGACTCCGCACAGTTGCGCGCAAGATATTTTCACTTTGACGCCGCTGTATATATACAAACGTTTTTCATTTTTACGAGGCTCGTTTCTCATTGAACGGGTATAGTAGCAGCCACTGCTATGGATTTTATCGACCGTTTCACAGGAGCAGTTGGACTAACGATTCTGTGCATTTAGACTGTATACCTACACTATACGCACACTTTCTTCGAACTTGCCGCCTGCTGCCCGAGATACGCGCATGCCCGCGTCATAGAAGCGTTTAGCCTTTTTTTTCCAATGGGAGAAAATCGCTCAGCTGTGGAGTAGGTGGATGAAATATGGTAAGAAATTGTTATCGAACGTAAATAAGAAGTTTTTATGGTTGCACGTGATGGGATAACGATTAGAATTAGAGGAGAATGGTAGTGCCGTTTATGGTGTTGTTATTTTGCAATATTGAATTGGCGTTTTTTTTTTTTTAATGTACTTATACGTTTTTGTAAATGATTATAAATTAAAATTATAACTAGGGGGATTATTTAGGTTATTATATGTTTGTATTCACTTTTATTTTTTTATCAAAAAATTAATTTAAAAATTTTTTTTGAAAATCCTCTTTGTGCTTTAACGATTTTACTGTAAAAACAATGGATTAAACTGAATTTTTATTTATAATTCGTTCAATAATTATAGCACATCGCTACCAAAATAAACGACACATCAATAACGACATAAGTACAAAATAATAATTATTCAACTAAATGGAAAGACTAAGATAAGAAAAAAAAATCCACGTTCTTCCGTTCGACATTGCACTACTACACGCGAACTCATAAAGCATCCAACCTCTCAATCTACTGGAAAATCGCATTACTCTGAATCGGCAAGTACAAAAAATAATTATTCGAGAACGATCTCTCTTTTCCTCCCCCCTCAGCGACCGAGTAGACCCAAACCGTCAACGACAAATTGCACGTTTTCTCATTTTTCGAATTCAGATCGTCGAAAATCTCCGATCCCTCTTCCATTACTCTACAACTTCAAAATATACGTTGTATTCACGACTGGCGAACTAATGAACTTTCCTCGTTCTTTTTCCGGGTAAGGAGGATTATTTTCCCGACAAAGAAAACGATTTCACAGCGCTCGCGAGCGCGAGGAGAAAGAGAAAGATGGCAAGAGAGAGAGAGAGAGAGAGAGAGAGAGAGAGAGAGAGAGAGAGAGAGAGAAAGAAAGACTGCAGTAGCAGTAGCAGCAACGCCTTTCTATATATCTTTGTAAAGAGACGAGTATTGGAGGTAGGTAGAGAAAAAAGTAAGCATCCGTAGGAAACGAGAGAAAAAGAAGTACGCCACACGGATTGCGGAATCCGTAACAGATGGTTCGCTCGGTGTCATGTACGTTTTACTATTTTTAAACACGTATATAGCTTTAGTCTTGAAAAAAAATTGATGATAATTAGCTCATAGAATATATAGAATTCTGACATGTATAATGTTCTGTTTGTATCATTCCTTAATATTAAAAAAAAAGCATTATGGTTCAGTGAAACTTCAACTTTCACGTTATATGTATATATACATACAAATGTAAGAAGTTGACGTGAGTAAGAAGAAAAATCAATCCGTAGCTCGTAATAATCATATACGTGCGGCTGAATAACACTCTCCTTAATTATACCCGTCGAATGATCCTCATTCCATTCGCTTAAACACGCACTAAATAGTTTCGCGTACGCAGCAGCAGCGTTGCGCCGAACTTTTCACGGAAATAGCAGTATGTATGTATATATATATATATATATATATATATATATGCCGGTCTCACGAGATATACATATATACAAACAATTCGGTCCATTTATACCGACAGCCCAATTAGCCATCATATGTACAATCAAAACCTTTAAGATCTCTTACGTATTAATATAAGTATGTGTGTGTGTGTGTGTGTGTGTGTGTGTGTGTGTGTGTGTGTGTAT
>JAYJLV010066149.1:0-16499 GCA_036873485.1 Torymus texanus
TATTACTACAGATCTGATCATCTTCATCATTATTTACATGTTCACAATCTCTGTTATATTTTTGCTCGTAAGCTCTTAAACAATTTTTGTGATAATATATATCTGCCGCAAATATATCAGAAGGATTTTGTAAATGACAAGTGCGCGTAAATACTTCGTCTTTATAAAATCTCGTTATTTCAAAAAACCGCTCAGCTCGTGGCATTTCACAGATTCGTAATACTTTTTTATTTTTATCATGAAAATACATACCACAAATTATACACGAATTAGTTTCACTTGAATTTTCTTTAGTTGTATGTAATTTTGATCTTGTAATCCTGGACTCATTTTCATTTTTACTTGTCGATTGGCTGCTACTATCGTTGAATTCATTGTGTTCATCAGATTTTTTTGAAGCCCTTTCTATTTTTTCTAAATTCGTATAAGTTTTATAACATTGATTTGTCACATGGTATTTAAAAAGATCTTCATTTTTCAAACTATTCACTCTTTCTAACACAACGTCTTTTCTTTTACTCGCAGCCCACCGAATTTTTTCACAACCATTACGAGTACTTGTTAATTTTTCACCTTTTAAACAAATAATACACACACTCTCAGACATTTTTTCTTTTAGGAAGTTTTCATCTTTTCCGTACGAATGGAGCGTGATAACTAAACGGAGCGCGCTTTCCGAGTGCCGCTCGCTGTTGTAGCGCCTGACAAGTCCAATCGCGGAAAATTGCAAGTGCAAGCGTGTTTAAACTACACGGCGAGCCGCGAGCCGCGTGCCGCCTGCGCGTGCCGCACCAAAAATGTTGTTATCCGACATCTATACCCCAACGTAAACCATGGAGAAACGGAAGAAACCTACTCATGATAAATAAATAAACAATTTTCTCCATGGTTTAAGTACAGGGAAATAGATGTCAGGCATCAACTTTTTCTACAGTGGCACGCTGGTTGCGGCACACCGTGTAGAGAGTTTAGAGTAAATCATAGAGAAACAAATCGTGATACAAACTTTAAAACACCGAATATTCTAATTACAATATTAAATGTATTTTTATATTAACTTAACTCAAATATTATCAAATTACTCGCGTTTTCTATAAAGTTTATCAATTACAAATATGAATTCTATCGATATAAAGAATTATAAAAAAAATAATTTATCTGGTTTAATAATAATAATTTGTCTGGTTTCTATGCAGATATACTCGTAAAACTCATATACAAAAAAAATAAAAATAATTTGAAAAAATATTAACAAGCTTCCAATTGTAAAAAGTAACGTAACTGTGTAGTATACATTAACATACAGTGTATATGACTACAATTGCCATTTTTCTTGTTTTGCGGCTTAAATATTAAATTTAGAAAAAATGTTATACTGCAAAACATGTTTATAATTAGTTATTAATATATAATATTTAATAACGACAATAATAATGTCGATTTGAAGAAAAAAGAAATTGACTTATTCTATAGAAGGCGAAAAACTACGATTTTCGACCAAAAATGGGCCATATCTCAAAATAGGACCAGATTTGGGCCCGGTACCCTTGAAATTCCGAATCAACAACCTCAAAAACATAAAGTACCGTCAATTGCTACAATAATAATATCGATTTGAAGAAAAAAAACTTGACTTATCGCATAAAAAGTAGAAAAACAGCGATTTTTGACATAAAAAGGGCCATATCTCAAAATGGGACCAGATTTGGGTCCGGTACCCTCGAAATTCTGAATCAGCGACCCAAAAAACATAAAGAACCGTCAAGGTACCGAGGGGACCTAAAAGTGCATACTCGACCCCCCCCCCTAGCGCCCGGACTAAGAAGGAGAGCGAAAGAGAGAGAGAGAGAGAGAGAGAGAGAGAGAGAGATGTATTACATGGGCGATATGCAGGGCACTTCAATTACTTTATCTTCGCGCGCACGTATATAACGTACATACGCTATTCATCGTTCAGGCTATTATGCGCGAGATACGGGGTTCAAAGGAAGAGAGAGAGAGAGAAGCGATCGTGCGAGATCTGCGAATTTCGCGGCGCAGAGGACATGGTGATGATGTAGAGACGGACGTGTGCACCACAAAGTGAAAAGGATGAACTGGACACTATGTACGAGTAGGAGATTTAATATTTTTGAGGTGCTGCATGTGCTATGGATGTAGAACTTGGTATTCATTATCTATAGAGTTTTTGTGCAAATTCACGATGATTATTTGAAATTTATAATTGTAATTGTAAATTAAATTGATATCAAGGAGCGCGGGAGCGCTCCGAAGGCAAGTATAGAAAGAGCCTTAGGAACGACCGCGTGAGGATATACTTTGAAATGGGAGCCCGAGAATTTCAATTATTTACTACAATTTTCAACGCTTTTATATGAACTCAAAAAAATTAATAACATGCTTTATATTGTTATACTATATTGCACAAAAAGTTTCATGTAAATAGATATTCTCATATTAGAGATATTAAATAATGAAAATTTTTATGTGTGTTTTCAGATCTAAAATTTCTTCATGTTTTTCGATTCGATCCGACTTCCGGTTCTTCCGACCTCCGGTTTAATAATACACACACACACACACACACACACACATGCGTGGCGGCCGTGTCAGTTTGTGTGTTATTATTTCGTTCGTAACCTGAAAATAAATCTCGCTAGTCGTGAGTTTCGCGTTTATAACCCAGTGGCGATGAATATGTGTCAAAGTGAAAGAAAGTATAATAATAATGTACAGCGAACATCGATCATTGCGAGAGAGAGAGAGAGAGAGAGAGAGAGAGAAAGAGAGGGAGAGGGAGAGGGAGAGAGAGAGAGCGAGAGAGAGAGAGATAACGAGTAGAGTATCTAGAACCTGACGACGTTGTCGAATATATATATATATATATATGTGTGTGTGCGTGTGTGTGAGAGGAGGGACGAGGAACGCAGAGGAAGTTGAAGAGGAGTCAAGGGTATTAGCAGTTGATTTTTTTACGTAGGGTAGCCAGTGCAAAGGACGATCCCTTGGACAAACTTGTAGGAAGAGGGGGGGAGAGTTTTTTGCAGGGGCGCTGTGTCTTTAGTTTCTTTGCAGTCGGTGTTGCTCTTGAGTGAGGGAGAGGAGGAGGAGGAGGAGGATGCTTGAGCGGATGATTTAAGAGAGACGCAGAGGATGACGGTGGTATTAATTGTAGAACGAGGATATGCATGTGATATTATACCGTTATACGCAGGGGATATATTTTTTTTACATAATCGTAAAAGTATACACGGAATGATTTTAAAAGTTTGTTTTTATGGCGTTAATTAATGATGTAAAAAAGAAATAACATATATATATATATATATATATAATTGGCACATATATTTTATTATCATTATTATTATTACGCGAATGAACGAACGCATACATTTTCCATCGGCAAACACATTGATTGATTTTTTTCATAAAAAACCCCACAGAGAAGAGCCAATGAAAATTTTCTGATTAAAATTTATATATATTTTACATTTATGATCTAAATAATTACACGCGCATGTAACACAGATTTCCTTTTACGGTCAAAGACCCGATGGTTCCAAACTCTCCGCTTCTCTCTCCCACTCACCTCCTCGACCATTGTACATTGCCAGCTTTACGATGTTGATACATCCCCCTGGGTTTATTGTGTATATCGTACGGATTCCCGGAATGACGCGCGCGTGCGTTCACGAGAGTTCGCTGATTTTCACGCGTCCCGCGTTCTCTCGCATATAATACATTCACGCCGAATATTCGACTCAACAGTGTGTAAAGGAAAATACGACCTCTCACGTTCTCTCTCTCTCTCTCTCACACATATATACATTGAAGTACAACCACCACAGCATACTGACCGGTTGTAACTTCGATAGCAGTGACGGCGGCAACGACGCGACGGGTGAATCGATATCGGTTGACCTATCGTCCACCACCTCCTCCTCCTCTTCTCTTCTCTTCGTTCATAATGTTAATGAATGCAAAGGATAAACACAATTCGATTCCAGAGATACCACGTGAAAAGTTAGAGTAAAATTTTCATTTTTAAAATTCGTTTGGAACGCTAAGTACAGGTAATTTAGCTAATCAAAGGCGTTGAGGGAGAGAGAGAGAGAGAACCGAGCGATTGCGTTTTCTCAAATGCAAAGCAGCAGCCCATAGTAGATATATATGTATAATAGCTATCGGCTATCTCGGGTCCTTGCCGAATGGTATATACCACCTGCCGCTTCCCTAAGCAGGCCCGCATGAATTAATCTAAAGCTCTGGCCCGACAGCTTGATCAGTGTTCGAATGCTAATGTAACGCTCGATTCGAAAGGCTCACCCTTCGCTTGATCCGGTAAGGGAGGTGGAGAGGTGTGTGTATATATATATATATATATATATATTTCAGGGACCGCGCACGTCTTTTCATTATCCTAATGACTGGGGGTTTTTTTTTATTCGAGTTTAATCCTTGTTTTCACTGCTAAGGCGGTCGTCGAGGGATAGCATTAGCCTCGAGGTGCTTTAAGAAATCCTTTTCGAGATCGTTATATCGAAGAAGCAGGTTTAATCTGTAGAATTAGGTTATTATATTGCCGTTTGGAGGTTTCATTGATTTTTTGAGAGGTTTTGTATTTCAGCCTAATTTTGTCGAAAAAGAAAAAAGAATTGACCCTTCATTATCAAATATCGTTTAACGAACTTAGGTGAAAATCGAATAATAGGACGATGCACAGCCAAGATTATCATGATTGGGTTACGTAATTACGAGGTTCGTACTTTTTTTTCTCCCGGAGGATTACCTTACCCTAACCAAATTAACCACGTAATAATAATGAGTTCCGTCCATCTCCAAGATTACCTAAAAAGACCTAAATCATGAGTTTAAAAATAGCCCCTCCACTTTTACAATTAGACAAGAAAAAATGCTCCTCTAGTAACACCAAGCAGAGTCGTCGACTCTCTTCCACTCTCACTATACCAAACCCCGGACTTGCAAAAATTACCTTAATGTACCTACCGCAAAGCGAACCTCTTCCCAGCCTCAGTTCTCCGGGGAATTCCCGAAAAAGCCACAAATACGATACCGTACTCTAAGACTTCCCCTTCTACATTCATATACACCAAGCTCGCATTCCCTCTGGAAAATAATTTTCGAGCTTTTCGTGCACAGCAAGAGAGAGAGAGAGAGAGAGAGAGAGAGAGAGAGAGAGAGAGAGAGAGAGAGAGAGAGGAGAAGAGAGACACGAACTTTGATATACGAGCGAGAACGTAGCTCTCCTGTGCACCACAACCGTGACTACCAATAATCGAACGTTATTGCGTTACCGCTCGCGTACCCGAGACTCTCTCTCTCTCTCTCTCTCTCGTTCGTTCGCAAGTATGAATGCGAGCTTCGGTCGCGTGCTTCCATGCAAAACCGTGTGGATCCACCCTCGTAAACCTAGAAGGGGTGGTGGTGGTAGTGGTGGTAGCGGTAGGAGAATCTGAGCCGCTCTCTATCCTCACTTCGGCCCGTTAATTCTTTTATCATTTTACGATCGCGATTTCAGCGTCAGCGCAGGCCCGCGGCCAAAATCTCTGCCCGCGGCGATGGCGTGTCCACTTTACGGTGTGCGACCATCGTCGCGGCGAGGGCGCCAGTGGTGTATATATATATACATATATACGAGTGGATAGGATACTGGTACGAGTATACTGGCCGGAAATCGTGTCTGGCTGTGGCGCTGTGTATATGTATGTGGATTGTTGGCAAAAGTCAAGCCGTTAACGCGTCGTGAGGCTTTTGTGGATTTTTGAAAGTAAAGAGAAGGGTTTTGGGAGTTGGTAGGTTTATGGGGATTGAGAGATGTTGTGTGTGAAGTTTTAGGGTGGACAGGAAAGATTGTTTGGAATTGTTTAGGATTCCGGGTGAGTTTGGGCTTAGAAAGAGATTTTGGAATGGTTATATATTTGAACAAAGAAAGTAGGGCAGGTGCTAATAAGCTAGTGCGCCTTCAGCGTATTTTTTGTTGTGATAAAGAATATTTAGGCTATATGCATACGAGAAATGTTAAATAGCACAAGAGTTTTTTTTCCTATATGAATGGTTGAATTCAAAGCGTTATAGGTAATTGTCTTATGTCGCTCGATTAGATGTTGCAGCGTAATCGGGCTTATCCTAATGGACAATATAATGGAATATAGACCAAAATCGTATTAACGGTATGTTAAAGATAAATCATTTAAGAATACCGAATTATAAACAATCTTTCGAAATTTCAAGTTTTTAAAGACTTTGATGACTGCATGCGATGAACATTGATTGATTTTGAATGTGAAATTGTTTTGGCATCGTTTTATGCGCCTTTAAACAGATTTCGGAATTAAAGAGGTTAGGCCGCAGTCGAGGCATAATGCCACTCTGGCCTAATCACTCTACTTAACGGTAATATCGACTATAATTGGAGCGAGGGCCCAGTTCGCTGCGCTATCAGGGTGAAAATCTACTTTGACGTGAGTAAAATTATAACGCAAGAGATTCCATGTGTTTTTGATAATTGTTATTTCGATTATTGTTGCACTTCAATAACGCTTAATCCCGGATTTCGATTTTACAGCATCGGAAAGCCCATATTGTACAAAAATATTTCAAATAGTCGTTATAAAGTTTTAATTAAACTTCCATTCAGTTTGGTATAAAGGTAAATTTGAATTTATATCTTATTTAAATGATAAGCGGCACTTTTGCTTTAACGAAATCGCATAACGATTTAATTTTTTTTCTTTTTATTTCATCGCATGTATGTTAATTTTCATTATTTTTATTTTACAAATATTGTTTTTTTTTACTTTTGCACCAGCGAAATTATATACGATGAATTTCGAGAAGAAAATTTCTGAATGACTGAATATTACTCGTGCAGTAAACGTCAATCTGAATTACGTATTGATGACGCGCTTGTTGTCAATACCAGGCAAATCCAAAGGCGAAATGTTAAATAAGCTCAAATTTCATACTCCGACTAATCCGTAAAATTATAATGAATGTATTAATGTTTTATTAATTAAAATTCAGTATTATTATAATAATAGTATACTAATTGATTTTAATCGCATTTAATTAGGAATTTATTTTTATTAATGAAGTCTAAAATTTGGATTGATGTATTGAATAATATATATATATATATATATATATACTCGCTTAATATATATATATGATATAAATACAGTGTTTAGTTGCACGGATTATTGTAATCGGTTTTCATTTAGGTATATGTAATCTCTACGAGTTTCAGGTAGCTTATCGATTTTTTATTCATATTCTATTCATCGATTCTCCCATTTACGACAGAAAATTAAATTACATTATACTCCCTATTAAATCAATAATTATTTCCTGCTTTAGGAAACGCATCAATCATTTAATTTTATTATCTTTCATTTCCTGCCACCGATTACAACAACAATAACAATCTTTATTCTACTTCCGATCACCATACATTTTGTATCTTACAAATCCGAACTCATCAAAATTCAATTGCCATATCAAAATAGAAATCCTCACAAGAGAAGACAGCAACACCTTTATATAAGAAAGTACAAGTCTGCACATACATCTCCACAAGAGCAATATCACTTCCCCTATTGGCAATATACAAAAAAGCAATTCACCTTATACAGCCGGCAGTGTTCACCCCCTACATCCTAGCAAAACTTTCACAACCTCCCATAAACAGCATGACGAACACCCCATAATCCACAATTTTACAAATGAATCCGTAAATTCATGCGCGCGCTTGCACGTATATATACACCCACCGTCGTCGTGTCGCATCGCGCGTCACCTCCACTTCCGTGAAATGTCCAGCCACACTTCCCCTGATACTCATCGTCGTATACATACTCATGCGTAGACACGCAGCCACCTTCGACTTCTCGCACGTTACATCTGCTATAAAACTCTTTCAACTTTTACCACCGAGCTCTCGCGACGTTCGCTTGTAAATATGTATATTCACGCCCACTTCGAAGATGTAGCAGTAGAAAAGAGGGGGAGGAAGAGTAGAAAAATTACCGTCGCTCCCACCGGGTAATTCGGCGTAAACGCAACAATTTATGCAGGGGGAAATATAAACTCGTACTCCCGTAGCGCAGCAGCAGTAGCTATACGAAGGAGTATAGCTCCACGCTCGTTTTATGCGATTTTTACTGCGTGATCGAAGCTCGCGCTCACGCCGTAAAGACGGAATAGGAAGTCAGTGGGTGGTAGTGGTGGCAAAGAAGAAGAAGAAGAAGAAGAAGGGATCGCAACTCTCTCTCTCTTGCTTTTTGTCGGTGTATTCCGCTCGACACAATCTTCCGGTAGTGCCCGAGAAGATAGCGACAGCTTGTGTGTACGGTTGATGAGCTGTGCCCGTGCGCGAGGGGATAATATCCTACGGCGCCGAACGATCGGCAGTTTGCGCCTGGTGCACAAGCTATATACATATATATATACGCACGCGCTCGCTTCATTTTTCCCGGAGCCGAAGCGCGTCGTCGTCACGTCCAACGACGACGCCGCCTGTTTGTATCGTCTCGTGGTGTGTGTGTGTGTGTGTGTGTGTATATATATATATATATATATATATATATATAAACATACACTAACGGTTGATTGTGTATATAGGTGTGTGTATGTGTATTCGTGTGGAAGCGATGGTTTTTATTCATTTATTTCAGTTTGCTGCGATGGATCTCTGCGTGCCCGAGCGAGTGTGATAAATGCTGATGACTCAGCGAGTTTTTCCAATTGACGGTCGTTACAGTTGTATGGGAATGTAGGTTTTGGGTGTTTTTTTTTTGTTATTGTTGGTATTTTGATAGGATATAATGAGTATTGAAATCAATTATACAAATGAAACTAATCTCGGTGAAAATTATTCAGAGATAATTATTAATTATTAATAGATAATTATTAATTCACGTTATAATGGCGTTGAGCTCGGATTTGGAGATTACATGATGGCAATTATTATTATAGGCGCAGATTATTGAACTCTTTAGTTGCTTTATCATTTGAATCAATATTAATGCTACAGCAATTTGTAATATTACAAAATTTCACAAAACAATTACCAAAAATACAGATCAAAGACAGAGATTATTTCGATATTAAAACAATCCTTATATCAATCACATCCGTCATCCACATCTAAATCCACCTCATACGTATAGTCCATTTTCCCATTACGATGACCACCAATTTGTGCGCTTCTATATGTTCCACCAAATCAGCTCCACCTTCTGTCTCCCAATCCAGTCAAAAAATCCCTCCACCCCTTCACAGCTACATTATCGAACCCTCGGACCAGGCGACTGCACACGTCTACGTCAATCCGTTGCCATCTCTACCTATATTTCACCCGTTGCTATATATATATATATATATACACGTCCCGTCGGAATTTTCATCTCTCGCAGTTTCCGCTTATGGCTTCGTCCCGGCTTTGTCTGCGTGCGCGCGTGTGCACGGCGTTCTTTTGAGGCCACACCGGCGCGACGCGCTTTTAATTTGTCAAAGATACCGGCGAGGATTTCTCGAGCGTAGTGGAAGGTCGTTGCGTCTGATGTATGCTATATATATATATATATATATGTGCTTACGCCTTTGTTGAAGTGTGATGGTGTGTCTTGATGATGATGATGATGATGTTTTCTTTCATGTTATTGGGTGATAACTGGTGGAGAGTTGAGGTTGGAAATTTAGTTTGATATGGGTGTTATGAATAAGATACGTGGTTTGGGCTTGGATTTAATAGGTTGGTAGCATTTCAAGCTTTACTTTTGGAGTTGTAAGCTGTATAGGTTGAGAAAATCATTTCATATACAAACATGGTGTGCTTTGATGGAATAATTATTTTTAAATCTTATAGTTGTGTTAGGATTGATTATTCGATCAAAACAGATTGACATTCATAGAAAGTTAAATTTGGAAATTTCCATCTCGCATTAGTAAATTTATGCCAGTTTAGTATTGATAAGTGATTAATGAATTGTAATGCGTCTGTCGAATAATTAATTTATTTGTGTTAATATATTATTTGTTATTATTACATGAATTAGTTTCAAGTTGAATTAATTAAAAAATTCTTCTATCGCTTTAACCTTACTTTATCAGTTATCAATAAAAAAACATTTTTTCATTTATGTACATGAAAGCGAAATATAGTCACAATGTCTGACGCTATATGAGTATTTCTACTTAAACGTACTTTATCTAACATCAAAACCGTTATATTTATAGAATACTATATTTTTTGCATCTTAAAACTCTATCAAGAAGACAAAAGAAAACCAAAATTAAAATAAACAAAGTCAAAAAAGTATAACATCACCACCCAAAATCTCATAACCGCTCTTCTCCCTTCACATTTCACTCTCCACTAACAAAATCACACCTCCATCGCGAGCTCCAAATAATTTTGAAAATCGCCATCCTCTCTACCTAACCACCACACCACCTCTCTCAACCTCATCTCACGCTCGACGCGATCTTTCAATCCGCACACCCGTCCACCCTATCTCGCAAAGAAATCTCACTCTCACGTCCATTCCCATCCCCCAATCCATCTTCCTCAATCATCCAGCCGCCTCTGCTCGCGTAAATAAAAATGCGCTCTCGTCGGACGCGCGCAGAGAGAGGGAGGGAGGCGATTCCGGCGTGAAACGAGCTTGGTCCGGGATCCGCGTGCGATGAGGAATCGCCACTCTCTCTCTCTCTGCGTTTTCTGTATATATGTGTGTGTGTGATGGGATGCACAGCGCCGGGAAAAATCAACACGTCGCTCGCGCGCTCATAACCCGGACAGAGCGCGAGGATGTATCGTGCGACACGCGCAAAGAGGAGTGAAAGAGAGAGAGAGAGAGAGAGAGAGGGAGAGGATCGAAAAGAGGTGGAGAGAGGGAGGAAAAGAGGGAGAGAGAGAGAGAGAGGAGTATCACGATACTCCATCGGACATAAATCGATAGAGGGACACACAGCGCGCTGGTGGTCAGAGAGGCTGCACACGAGTGAAATTGCATGTATGTGTGGAAGAGAGAAAGAGAGAGAAGCAGTGGACGTATTTTTCGCGCCGAGCGATGGCGGTATATGCGCTGTCTGTCTGTCTCTAGCAGGAGAGAGGAAAAGTGTACAGGTCGAGAGGTGGAGTAAAAGAAGGATAGAATAAAAAAAGGCTGGATTGAGAAGCTTTCTCGACTGATGTTTTAGTATTTGTATCTTTGACGAAAGTTGCCTTGTTAATGGCGTTTTGAACTGCTCTGGTACAGAGGTATTAGAGAAATCTGGAAAAGGATATGTAGATGTGAGAGAAAGAGATGGATTATCGTTTTATCGCTGAACGTCGATAAGAAACTTATGTTAATAGAAAACCAATACTGTCAAAATTTCCTTTTATACTGGTTATATACCTGCAGGGAAAGTTTTTTGAATAAACTCAACTATAACGTGCGTGTTCGATTTGATACGCTATTTCTGAGGTCATAATATTTATCGAATACTGACTTTAATCAGATCTCGACTCTATTTTGCTGCTCTCTGAACTAGTTTCTATTTCGACAGGATATTTTTTCCTATATCAGTGTACAGAATGACGGTTGCTTTTTTTATCCTTCGAATTCTATTTTTAACTTGAGTTTCTCGTATATCATTCCCGTGCTCTAATGAAATTTTAATCAAATTGAATTATAAATCACAGTCAAAACAAACATTCGAACCATAATTTCCATTCGAGTTATACGTATTTCAGCGATGCCATACCATATCTCTCTCCTCACCCACAAATCAATCACTCGGGGTTCTACTATTTTTCATTTCCATCATTCTCCTCTGCACTTTCTATAAGAGACAAATCGAAAATTTCACTCGAGCCCAGAA
Source organism: Torymus texanus (assembly GCA_036873485.1). NCBI lineage: Eukaryota > Metazoa > Arthropoda > Insecta > Hymenoptera > Torymidae > Torymus > Torymus texanus. The sequence goes on from JAYJLV010066149.1 coordinate 11,890, forward strand.
AACAGCATTTCACGTAATCACCGTCGGGACGCTCTTTCTCTCTCTACTGCTCGCAGATACAACATTGTCTCTCTCTCTCTCTCTCCACCTCGATTTTTTCCCGTTTGCGCTATCACACGCACCTCTCAATCTCTCTGTCTCTCTCTCTCTCTCCAACCTATCCACCCTCTCGCCTCCGTTCTCAACCTTATACCTATACACACCTCTATCTCTCTACCACCTCCCTCTCTTCTCTCTTCTCCCCCTCTCTCTCTCTCACGCTTCCACATCGACGCGAAATTATCGCCTTCTCTTTCGCTTCGTCGGCGTCAAATCGAAGTTTTTCGCGTCCATCGCGATGAGCGGTACGCGCGCGCGCGCGTGCAAGCGGCAAAAACATCGAAACTCGAAGCGCTCGCTCGCTCGCTCGCTCGCTCTCGCGCGAGTGTTTGCGGGGGATAAACAAGGATTTTTTGCCACGCGGACGCGCGGACTCGTTGATTGGAAATGAGAGTTACGGAGGCTTGTTCTATACGTTCCGTTCTGCTCTACGTTGCATCGTGTCTGTCTGTCTCACTCGTATATATACGTTCTGGGATGGCACGAGTGTTGGCAGAGTACTCGTGATCGATTACTCGTCATCCCGATGTCCCGAGCAACGCCCGGCCAAACCAAACGTATATTTTTTTTTCTCTCTCTGTCGACTCGCGCTTGCTCTCGCTGCCTCTCTCTCTCTCTCGTTTTATCTCTCGCTTTCGCGCTATACGCTCGCGTTGTACATGCTATATGCGCCCGCGTGTATACGTGTGATCCCGCTTGTTATATATATAGGTATGTATGTGAGAGGTTTGTACGCGAGTATGTAGTGGTAGTGCAAGGCGTTCTTTTTTTTGTAGAGCGAAATGAAATGCGGTTTTTGATCGGCGATGTCGTATCTCCGAAGGGACGAAATGTAGAGTTTTTTTTTCTTAGTTGGAGGTTGGATGTGCAGTGGTTGCAGCTAGAGGATGGATTTCAGGAAAAATTTGAGTCTTAGAACGCGGTGCAGTGTAGTTTTGGTGAATCATGGCGGACATTCGTTCTGCCGGATTATGCGAGGATTTTAAGCATACGTGAGATGAATTCATGTGGTTTGTTGTACGGATATAGTAGAGGGATATAAGATTTTTGTGCGCGGTGTACTCGTGCGGTTGAATGTTAGTTGTTATTCAAAGTGATAGATTATACTTGGACATGGGGAAATATATATGTATGGTAATACGATTAGAATCATTTAAAGGCGCGGCTAATATTTGATCATAGGATTAGATAATTGATTTAGTTATATATTGTGAAAGGATTATTGTGAAATGTATCTAAATGCGTTTGACAGATTGAAATGTCATCAAAGCTTTTGAAATGCCCTTCATATCGGACACAGTTTACTCGATATATCTATACTAATTTTGAAAAGGGAACGAAAGTACGGATTAATGTTTGCGAATAAGCCCTGCATAAATAACCGATGAGCACATAATATTATGTAAAATACTATATATCTTTCATATATACTACATAAATTTATTTTTTCATAATTCAAAAGCCCTAAAATAAAGAAACAACGACCATGATAATACAATATCTACTTCGCACCTCGATATCCTCATTTTTTCCCCAATCACATTACGAAAACGCAAACGCACCATAACCGTTGACAAGAAAAATCACCTCTAAATAACCTATACACGTTCACGCAAGCTTTTCTCCATTCCTCTCGATCAACGATCCGCAAGATTTCATTACACCGCTACACGCAATCATCATCATCATCATCATCATCATCTTGCTTCACCAAGGCAATAACCGTCTCTTCCTCTCACTCGCTCACTCTCATGCTGCTTTTTGACATTATACGTACATGCACATACACACACACATATATACGCGCGTTGGCATCAATCGGTCGCACGTCGCCACGGCACGTTAATGAATACAGAGGGATCGAAACTCGACCATATTGAATTTCGGCGGCAAGGCCGTGTCGCCGCGTGTGGTCAACGCGGCGAATAGAGGGAGAGAGAGAGAAGAGGGAGGCGATAGCACAAACGGAGTTTATGTATATGGGTCGTTCCACAGCGGATTCTATTCGAGTGGATGGGGATGAGAATTAATCCGCGATAATTTCCGATGTAAAGTTAGGTGGCGGATTACGTAGGGTATATATAGGTGCGTTTTTTTTTTTTTTTTGGAGGAGCAGGGGTGTCGGTAGTTAGTTGGGGTTGTTCGGAAAAATTATGGGGGTTGTAAGGTTCAGGATTACGTGGGTGGATCGATGCACGCGTGATTGAAAATATGTATTTCGCGAAAAATGGGGATATTTGTGATGTAGAGGTATAGAAAGTTTTCGAATTCTTTTTTCTTTATTATAACTGCTATTTTAATTAAATTGGTGGAAAATTAATTTTGGAAAAATGGATGTTTTATAAATCGATATCTGGAATTATATACGATTAAATTTCATACAGTTTTGAAGATATTATAAAGCTGTATTTTATATATATATATATATATATATATATATATAACTATCCCTGGTGGAAATCGAAAAGATTTTATAGCTAATAAATGACTATTTTTATTAGTACTGGCTATAAAATAGGAACTTCTTTTGTCCAGTTTCTAGCTTCCGATGAAACGTTTTCTCTCCTATTATTTGGCCGTTTAATGGATTCAAAAATATACTGAGTTTTTCGAAAACAAGCACAAGCTTGTTCTTGAGTATTTTAAAGTATTAAAACTGGTCAGTTTCTTTTGTCTGAAAATGGCTAGCAGAAAGCTTGCTATTATGACAAGGAGTGAGAGAGACAGAATCAGATGGAGAAATACAAGTTTGGCTGAATTATTCATAGAATGAGCAACAGAAAAATTATTTATTAGTTTATATGTTATTTATTTATATTTTGGTAAGCCATCCAATGACATTTAATGGTTTTTCACCAAACATAAAATTAGTAAGTAAATCAAATACGAATATTTTGTTATTACGTCAATCTAAGAAATGGGCATATAATGTAAGAAAAATCGTTTCACCCAAGCGATTAATTAGCCACGTTTACTAACCATTTTCTAACTTCTTGACCATTTAATGTAGATAAATTTCTACCAGTGATTCAAATACGATAGAATACATATAGTTTTTTTAATTAATAAGTGTTTACATTTTATTATATTAGGTTATATTTATAATCAACGTATTTAAATATATTCTAAATAAACATTAACATTTAAAAGACACTTTATCAATAGTTACATCAATAACAATAACCTTTCAAACAAAAATCACTATAAACCACCCATACACAACATATAAATTAAATAAAACCATTCCAAGCATTTCACCAACCCAGCCAAAGTTACCAATCCAAATCTACCCTCGAGGCTCAACGCAGCGCGGAACCGCCCATCCACACTTGCGCGCACCCGCGTGCTCTTCAAGCTACAAACCAACCGCACGTTGCGCAGCAGCTACCGTTCGCGCGTGCACTACGACAACAGGACGCGCTCACCACACACACACACACACACACACACACACACACACACATACACCAACAGGGACTGGCATAGGAGTATAGCGTACGCGGCGTGTCGATCGCTGCCAATTCGCCATTGTCGTTGGCAGCCTTCCACCGTCCGCGTTATACGGCCTCTGGAATTCGTTTTCCGTTAATGCCCCCTCCGGAAGCTAGCATACGAGGTAGAGATAGAGTGAAAGAGAGTGGGAGAGAGAGAGAGAGAAAAAGGCGAGGAAATTTCATTCGAACCGGCCAACGAGGTGTGTACACACGGAAGCAGCCTTGTCGTCGTTGCAGGTGCGAGGACGTAAGGAGATTCGATTCGTATATATAGAAGAGTTCTGATGGTATACACGTGTATATACGGAAGATGAGGAGAAGGGGGGAAAGGTAAACTTTGCAATTTTACGGTGAGTGCATTTCTAACCCTCCTGTAGAAGAAGGACGACGGGTTAGATGGTTTTATTCCTTTTTGGGCGGGGAGATGGAAGAGCGTTTGGTTCGAGTAAAGAATCATTTTTTTTTTCTTTTTAATTTATAGTGAGGGAAGAGAGGTGATGCATTATCGAACGTGGGATTGAAGAGAGCGCACGACGCATTGTGGAAACTCACGTTTTGTTCGCACGCGGACGAGCGCCTGGCGCATTGATATTTTTCGAGTACTCTCGCGGATTAAAGGGATTTTTATATATATATATTTTATATATAAAATCGTCGTATACGCGCGTTCGAAGGTTTTCGAAGCGGCAGTTTTTAAAAGGAAATTGAAATATTGACGTTTCGCGCGTGCTGGTAGGAGTACATGCGCCGTGCGTACGTTTTAATATTGTTAAATAATTGAAAGTGACGGGGAGTTTTGGGTGGGGAGTATGGGAAGTGCACGCAGTCAACAGGAATAACGTTGTAATACATTCGAATTCATTATGGAGTTGGAATTTTGTCGGTCGTTTTTTTCCTATGCGTATATTTCATTCGATGAAATTGTTTTTTTTTTGGTTTGTTTTTGATCGTGAAAAATTATACGAAGAGGAAAAAATAAATAGAAGGAAATTAAAATTATCGTATTCGAGAAATCTG
>JAYJLV010066159.1:0-16459 GCA_036873485.1 Torymus texanus
GAGAGAGAGAGAGAAAGACAAGAGTGTAGTGCGGTTATCGGAAAGCTGAGTTAGTGGAGGGGTTAGGTGTATGAGTACATGACGGATGAATTGGTTCCGCGCGTGAGCACGTTTTTCGCTGCGTGACTGTTGTGCTTAGGTGACGCGCGCGCGTTCGAGTTCCTTTTTTATCTTTCTTCATCGTTATTTTTCACTCTTTTGGATTGCGCTTCTAGCTACGAAGTGTACGAAGCATGAGTATATGATACAGAGGAAAGAGCTAGATAGGATCTTGATGTATAAATTAACGTAGAAAAGATGTCGATTATTGGTGTAGAATGGTATTTTAAGGAAAGGCGAAAGTTTCCTCGATAGCTATACAAATGACTCTATATATTTATATAACTGCAGTTGCGTTTGCCAATGATAATATATCAGCTTACGTATATGCTCATTGTTAAATGTCAGAATGAAAATTGAATTCTTCTTCGGTCACCGGTAATTTTTCGCCGAGTTCTTATATGTACAACATTGCTTATACGTACTGCCTTTGTGAGATCACGTAATTTTTCAATTCATTAAATATCTAGTTATCACCGTTATACACCTCTTCAGCCCCTCGACCGATTTTATCAACTTAAAAAATTTATATTCTCAGAGATCCGTATATACATCCCCCGATTCTAAAAACAGATCCTCCCAGCTTATAAATACACATGCGTAAAATCGTCCCAGACTCGCGTGCGAGTTTAACAATACCATTCAGCTGCCATGCAAAGCGCACGCGTTTCGCCCCGTTACAAAGGACACGAATTATCAAGTAAAGGATATGTATATGTAACCTTCTCGGCCGAGGACAGAGGCACGCGGCGATCTCCTCCTTCTCTTTACTTTAAATCCTGTTAGGGCCACGTGAAATGGCTACACGCTCTCTCGTATAGCTTGTATACACAACGTCTCGTGAAATGAATGAGAGAGAGAGAGAGAGAGAGGGGGAGAATACAGCAAGAGATAATTTTAGGTCCATTGGCTATGATTAACCACGCGATGAACACAGGTGGTGGTGTGCACGCGATTATATATGAATAAATATAATATGGATAATTACGCGTGATCGGATTTGAAATTTTCCGAGGCGCACGTTTTAGCCGTAGCGAAAAAAAACGTGTCGTCGCCGCAAAGGACGAGAATTGATATTAACTAACTTCTGGGTGAAATGTTAGAATTATGAAAGGTAAGGTTGGTTCGGATGTTGTGGAGAAGTGTGGGGATTGTGAATGTGATGGGTTTATAAAATGAAACATTTCTTTTGTACTTATTGTGATACAGTTTTAAGTCCGACTCGAGCTTATTGTATTTATTTTGGATTTGATGGACTCTATCGATTTAATTTTTTACGACTATAATTATGGTGTGAAAACTTTTATAAATTTGAAATAATAATTATATTTAATAATGTTTGTTTTATTACTTAGAATCTGACATCATTTAGAGTCACAAAAAAAAGAATTTTCAAAAAACAAAAATATCCCTTGTATCGATCTTAGATTTTCAATAAATTCAGTTTCACTTGAAAAATCTTTTGAAAAATAAAATATCAAATCTTATTCAATCCCGTTATCTACTACTTTAATCATGGTAAATGAAATTTTTAATTTCTTTAGATTTTTTCTTTATATGCTTATTCTTAATCCTCGACTATGCTACACTTTTCTGCTTCTTAAAGAATGTAGAGAAATGTGAAAAAAATGTAAAGAAGAAATTTTGTTTCTGGGCAGTTATAAATAATTTTCGTTTTAAAAGGTTGCCGTCTAACGTGACTGCTACTCTAATGCTTCTCTGATACCCTTATGCAAGCAGAATATACTCCGTTTTGAATAACATTTTCGTTCACACTTCGATAATTTCAAAACTAAATTGAATTTTTATGAACATACGTTGTTTTTAAATGACAATAATTTACATTTAAGATATCAATAATCATTGCTTCAAATTGTAAAAACTTAATTGCGTAGTAAAAGAAACCATATAAATATTCAATATAACTACAGGTATAATGAATATTAAAGTGGTCAATATTTTTGTGAACAAAAAGTACAAATGACTGTACACCATTCAATGTTCCCAGGAGAATCATATACTTTTGTTTTATTATCACGTAATCAATATAACACATTTTAAATATCATTCGTGTTATAGAAAGCTAACTGTTAGATTTGCCTTTGCTCCTGTTATACGATTCTCTTTCGACACTCTAATTCGTCACATCCTATTATACATGATCAACACATGAAGTACCATAAAGAAAGTGCCATTACTTCCTTGGAAGTAATGTTTGCGTACGTTATTGACAACTGATTGATTTATAACGCCAAAATAATCAACAACGAAAACACCATTTTGTAATTTTAAGCTGACGTTTAAAGCTGCAATTAAGTAAGTTTAAATCCAAGCCAAAAGTCAAAATTGTTTTTAAATATCATATATCATATCTTTGTTTAATTAATTATAGTTTGAGTTCACACTGATAACATGCACTAATTAATGTATACTCGAATAAATAAATACTTAGAATTAAATCTTTTTAATTTTTAAATTTAAAGAATTGTTTAGTATAACAAATGTAATGAAGTAAGTGTTTTAAATTAAGCATTTCTTTACTATACAAATATTTTAAAATTCATGTGTTTTGAGATTTGATTCCTCCAATTTATTTGGCATATTCTTGTGTTAAAATATGCTTGCTTAAATTAATCAATTAAACAAGACAAAATGACTTTTGATGCGGAACGCAATCTTAAGAAAATAAAATTTCAATCGACTTACCAAGACCCCAATGTTGAAGGATTCCCTCCATGGTAACCACTGCTTTCGGAACGGTTACTGTTCCGCGATACAGAACTCCCACTACTGTAACAAAAAATAAATTTTCCATTAATCAGAGCTAAGGCAAAAATATGATTATGTGTTCTACATAATAATAATAATTATATTAGTTTACGCCCGCAAAGTGTTTCACATAGGAAAAGTAAAGGTATAAGAACTTTTTCAAAGATACAATACTTAGAATCCTTATTCTAAGGCATTAACAGTTCTAAAAGTCACTAAATAAGATTAGGAATGTTCATTTTATGCATATTCAGGAGATATCAACTAGTGTCAATGATCCAATGTCAATGTATCGGCAAAGTCAACCAATACAACGTAGAAAAAAACCAAAGCAGTCTTACTCAATTAAGGTAAAACTCTTAAAACACGTGAGTCAATGCAGTGATCACAAAACAATAAGTATTATATTTAACATTTTAATTAATCAAATCATGTGTGATAAATTATTTATGAACTTTTGATGACTTATATAATTTTCTAAGTAAAAGGGTAATGTAAATATAAAGTCATGATTCACGTAGGTTAAAAAAACAGCGATTTTTTTATATTCTCAACAATAAATACCTTTTAAAAAAGTTCGGCTTGATACATATTTTAATAATTTACTTCTAATTTCAATAATTTTTTTCTTCAAAAATAGGTCGGCAACTTATATTTTAAAAAATAGAGAAAAATTCTTTAGATTTTAAAAAACACGCTAGAATTTTACTATATTTTTAAAACTCACTATATGATATATATTAGAGAACTACCCCAAGAAAACTTAACATTCTTGGATGATTCTTACACAACCATTACGTTCAATTCCTATCATCTACCTCTATCTATATTTGTAAGAAAAAAGAAATCCGTTAGGATATCACATAAACGTTTTTTATTTTGACTCATCATAATTTATCTCTCCATTACATTGGTAACGATGATGGTCATCAGGAATATCCTTCCATCTGCTAACATCTGTTCTTTATGTACCCTCTCCACATTTACATAAGAATTTCCCATCTAAAACGCATAAGTAACAGTATCTTCTCGTCTCATAACTAAAATCGAGCATGTTACGGCAGTGTAAGAAAAATCATCTCTATAGTTCGGCCCCGCGCACTTTTCTCATCCCCCTTTACCTCCGTTACGAGGGTACTTCTGTCACGTTGTTCCTCGGATATCCAAAGGATCTATTTGTAGCGTCCGACCGTGTTCGGTAATATAATAACTCGACATTCTGGGATGGCGAATTCAATGTGTATATGGAGAGGCATACAATATGAGTTTTATATAAACATGTTTTCGGGACATATTTAGCAAAACGAGAGGAATGATGATTATTTTTAGGGCGGAGACGGGAAATGTCGATGTGCCGTTTTTTTACGATTGTGTTTGGTTTATGTGAAGGATCAATTTTTGTTGGTTCTGACTTGTATAGAAAAATATTGTATCAGTAAAATAATTCGACAAGAATTGATAAAAAATTTAAATCACTTTAAGAGGTGTTCTGCTCGCTTATTACTTGTGGCTCTCTTATACAACGCGAGCACTGTATTATCAGTATATATTGTTGCGAAGAGAAGAGGGTAAAATTTTACATAAAGGAAAATATTTATATGCTATTTAAGGTTTTGTGCTCGGAATAATTTTTTTAAACTGGACAAAAATTTGAATAATTAGAAAATAATTCGTTTAAGAAGTTGTATCTTTTTTAGTTAAGAAAAGTAAGTAAATATGTTTTATTAACATTATTTTTATGAAACAAATAATTTGCTTATTTATGAAAATTTCAAAATTTATTAATTGATAGTTCAAATAGAAAAAATAACGCAGGAAATTGAATCATTTAATTTCTAAATCACAACCTTGATATGATTTCGGTGCTCGTGGCATGAACTAGACAGTTCGAGACAATTGCGTAAGTACTATTTCTCAATATATCGATCTATTCATCATTTACTTAAAAGCACAAAAAAAAATAAAATTTATACTAGCTCACACCTCCGCATTTGTTCTTTAATTAACGCACAATTGTTCGTATTTGTAAAAGCCATACATTTAATAACAGAATGAAAATTCCAGGTAAAGAAATATACTCAACTTGTCAATATATATTGTACTGACAACCTACATATTCATTGAATTTCTACAATTGAAAACCTAATCCAGTGCCGTTAACTATCAAGATACTTTCCCCTTCCACTCGCTTTCCTTTTATACCATGCAATAAATCTAGAGAATACCTACATAGTTCAGAGTCGCGCGTACACGTTCGGTGCCTCGTGCTTCCAAGAGAACGCACAGTAGGTGTTGAAGGACGCATAACAGACTTTGCGCGATATAACAACAAGACAAAATTCGTAGTAAAAATTACTATTTATATAGTAAAATTTACAAAATAATAGTAATTTTTACTATATGGTTTGTAGCAATTTTTATGAAAATATTAGTCTGTCCCGTAATTACTGTAGATAATGGTAATTTTTACTAAAAAATTTGTCTCTGTGATATAAAATATGTGTGCGTGTTGTATTGTCATTTGAATCAATCGCGATTATTTTCTGGCTTTCATGACGTTTACTGCATTTTACTGTAACCACTTTGAGAATTAAAATCCTCCTAATTTACAGTTTTACATATGCCTTTTAAGGTCCCAAAATTAGTCATTGACCCAAATATTTATGTTTGGCCGACACATTTCGCTCGTGCTATCGTGAATGTTTAAACAACGATGTCATTAAACTCCCTGCGCGGTTATGGAAATTATACCATTCAATGTCAAACATTGACCTTTTTAGTTTATCTTTAACACGTTTCAATTATTTATATATAATAAAAAATGCCTTGTAAGAATTGTCGGTTTTCTGTGCACTAAATTTTTATTTGTAAAAATAGCATGTATACACATTGTTCTATAACGTATATTCAATAAGGTATACCTTATTGAAAAGTGTGAGTTGAAAAAGGTCGTTACTTCAAGTGAGTTTACAAAAGTTTTAAATCAATTTGACTGAATTTAAAATGTTTCACACAAACCTTATCATATTTATACCATTAATAAACATACACATTTTTATGATAGCGTGAAATCTTTAAATTCAATTATAATATAAATCTAAAAAAAAAACTTTAATTTTTTATACTTTATAATATTGCCTATGACACCCATTGCTAACACATTTCAATTATTCACATACAATAAAAATAATTTACAAGCATTTTTTACTCACACATTCATAAATCAATCAAAAACACACCTTCAAATTATAAGGGTTTATCGCCTTTAACCCGTCATCACATCTTGTCTAGCAAGTAGTAACATACAGCATTGGTCAGACATTATATACATCCTTCTTTCCTCGAAATAACCCAACGCAAGCTAGTTCGAAAACGCGTGTGACTCCGAATAATTCACTGAATGTCGAGGTCGATCCAACAATAATTTTCCCATCCAATTATAATCATATATCCACATGTACCCGGTTTATTATAGTCTCATGTTCCTTTCAAATATACCAGGAAAACGACTTGCAACCCCACACAAACTCTCTCTCACACACACATATATATATACACATACACGCGGTAGGTATATTGTCCTCGCAATTGTCACGTTTTCGTATAAATACTCGAACAGGCCAGCTTGTAGCGAGTGATCAATTACTTATATATGCACCCCTCGGGTCTCTGATGGTTATATAAAGCTATAGAGAGACGAAGGGCTGCTGCTGTGTACGTGTCAATTATAAACTTTCCATCGTGTGCGATCGAGAGAGAGAGAGAGAGAGAGAGAGAGACATAGAGAGAGACAGAGAGAGAGAGAGCGAGAGAGAGAGAGAGAGAGAAACCGAACCGTTCCTGGTCTCATGTAACATCGGGGTTGATATTAATAGAGAAAATCATCGCGTTTTGCCAATTGCAAAAAGTGAGATGTGGAAAGAAGGGATTATGGCATTTCGGGAGTAATCAATAACGACGATGGTTACGTGCCAGAAGAGGCTTTCTTATTTAACGCTTGCTGGAAATGATGAGTCTCAAAGATAAAAGATGAGCGGAAATAATTTATAAAGTTTTAAGAAAATCTTCGCGGTGATAGTATAATTAATTGTATGTGTGTTCATGTGCGTGCGCGTGTATGCATATGCCTTTGTTATGATCTGAGAAATAATCTGCAAGACAAAAATAATAGTATTTTGTAAAAAAAAAAAAAGTTTCAAAAATAAAAATACAATTTTAAGGTACACATGGGACCTTAATAAATGTGTAACAGTATAGAAATGGTGAAAATCCTATTTAAATATTATGAAACATTAATAAAACGCATAATGCAGTTGAGTAACATATGCATACAATGTTGTTAAACTACGTAACAGTCACTATCATTATGTAGTTGATAGTAGTTCTCCGATTAGATCCCTAAAATTGATATTTTAAACAATTTTTAACAACCGTTATATTAAACTTACGTTTAGAAATGATATAGTTTATTTTTAGTTCGATCAGACCCCTATAATCTGTAATATACCCTGTAGTAAACCATTCAATTAGTTATCATATATCATCTTCTATTGGCATACACTACTCATACCACGCAATAACAATGAAATAACCCGATATTAAAAGAAAGTTAAGTTATACTTGAAATGTTAAACGTTCCACGTACATCCCCGTCAGTTGTCATCACTAAAACCACCCGAAAAATTTCATTTCAAAATAAAAAATGTTGATACTCTTACTGCCTAAAGTCGAATTATTAAAACTTGTTCCAGCTAAGAAATCCACTAATTAAAAAACTACTAATGAAACAATGAATATACTTTATTTCATTAATAGTTTTTCCACTATAATGTCTTGGGCGAAGGAATTTCCACTAATTCAACTTTATCGTGTATGTTGATATTTCTTCTCTCTTCCCCGTTACGAAGATTCATTTATAGCCCGCAGAACTATTGATAATACCAGATGAAATTGGGCCACATGTGCGATGTCACCCCTTCTCGAGAACCTCGACCCATGCGAAAACGTGCGCGGTTACTCATCTCTCTCGTACAGCTCCCAGCGACTCACGTTTCATCCGTTCGCGGATGTCACAATGGCTTAAGAGAGGAAAGGAGAAGGGATGTTATTATACAGGAACCGCGCGACCAAACCGGCACGTGCTGCCGATAAATTTAACGCAATTGTACCCGATAATGGATATTTTTAGTAACAACGTGGAGCAATAATAGTCGGATTGCGATGAGACAGTCTGCATATATATATATATATATATATATATATTTCTCTTTCTGTGTGTTTATGCTTGGAATTATATAGTATATTTGAAATTTCAAGTGTTAATTTAACGGAATCCAACAAAAAACTGATAATAACTGCACTAATCTAACTTTAAAATTGGAAACTATAGGAAGTCGTTATTTCGGTTGCTTTGAATGTTAAATATATATACTTACGTTTGGAATTTTCAAGAGGAAATTTTTTTACTCATATATTTTCATAAATGATGAATAATGTATATAATGGTTTCTTTTCTTTTTTATTTCGAAATTTTTGGTTTCAATTTTTGATTACTCCGAATGTTTCCTATACCTATAGTTATAAGTTGTAACAAAACCGACAATACGATAAATTTTGCCGAAATTCTACATAATAAGTGGGTAAAACAAAATGAGATCCTCTGTATATAAATAGCCTCAGTGTGCATAATAACGGAACAACGGCCCACCTTTACGCAACATCATTAAAACTTATATGAGTCCTTCAATCATTCGGCTGTATGTAATCATAGTCCGTTTCCATTATAGAAACATACCCGCTTCAACCCGCTTCGTAATTTGTATAACGACCCTTCATCCCCCTCTTCCCTCCCTCCGCAATAATTAACGCTGATTTCTTCAACGAACAAACAAAATAAAACTAATCATCCCTTTCGCATATATACAAACGTTTAAATTATATATTTAGAATAAAACGATGATTATTTTCTCTCGTACTCTTATGTTTATAGCTGCGAATAGCATGGAAAAAACGTTGGGTAACTATATACACGGTAACATAATTAAATGCACAAGTAGAGGAACGTGACTAGCGAGAACAAGTGAGAGTGAGAGAGAAAATAAGTGCGCTATGTGCGCAGATAAGGTCTCGGCCAGTTGCACAGTGCACGTGTGGGTGTGTATATAAACTATACGTGTACACTGCACTATACAAGTGATGAGACCAATGCAACTCAGCTGGCCTGTTAATTCCAATGGAATTAACCGCGATGTTATATTGCTATTCCCGATCGCGCAGATAAAAGTCGGATAAACGTAAATAAACAATGTGCCTCGTATACTTATGAAACCAAAGAAAAAATAATAAATCGGTAAACTTTCATCCAACCGCAACTGTAAGTATTATTCGCAAAACAATTTTAGTAAGGTCATAGACACACAAACATATATACACATTAGGAAACAAGTTCTTTTTCTTTTTTATTTTAACTCCGGCTTATCGCACGCAATTTAAAAATAATCATGCACTTGTATAAATATAACTTGTAATTGACCTATATATAGATATGTATATATATACAAACCTTGTGTGGGATTGACTGTTGCTACAGGTATTGGAGTATCCAGAATCGGAGATTTTAGCCCCGTTCTCCGTCGAGGCGTTCTCCTCCATATTCGTTGACTCCATAGTCGCCGACATTCTGACGGCGCGCCTACTCTGCTTCTGCTCCTCTCAGTAGCACAAACTCTTGTATATGATTGTCAAAGTGCACCCATCAACGATGTCGACGCACTCCAATGTATTATTATTATTATTCTCACCTGCACTCGCGCGTGCCTCCAGTGTTACCGGCACTATGATACTACTACAATAGCTATTATTATTATTACTGTTGTTGTTCTTGTTGTTGTTCTTGTTGTTGCTGTTGTTGTTGCACAGGGTACAGGCAAGTAGGCCTCCCCTTTGACGCGAAGTAACAGCAACAATGCATCTCACCAGGTGCATGTATTAATTATTATACTATACGCGTAATATATATATAATAATAATAACGAAATATGTATACACCCGCACGTATGTATATATATGTGTGTGTGTGTGTGTGTGTGTGATCAAGTTAACGTCGTGAATAACAACAAAATAACACTGACGATATGTGCGCGCATATGTACGCACACGTTATCACGGCCGGAGGACGGCTAGTCGAATGAGCCAGTGGATTCGCGCCTCTTGGAACGCAGCCCCCTCAACGTACAAGTACCTATAGCGTGTATACATGCGAAAGAGAGAGGTTAGCAAGCGCATGCGCGATGAGTAAAGCACCAAGGCTTGCCAATAGCTGCTACAATACCCCGCGAAATTTGAATCTCGCTACGTAATCCGGTAATATTAATCTATCTTTTACGTGATTTTTAGCTCTGGTGTACTAAAACAACTTCTTTTTCATCCACTCTACTATAACTAAGGTAAAATTACCGACTATATCAGCGAATCGTGCGAGTAACATTGAGTATGTTTACTCGTTTACTCTGCGCGCAGGATATATTGACAAGCCTGCGCAAGCGCGAAAGCCTCGTGGCTTGGGAAACCTTGGAAGCGCGCAGCCGGACGATGATCACGCGTACGGCCGCGTGAGTTGGGCCCCCACTCTTGATTGCCACGAGCGGTATGTGCACTTGTATCTTCTTCCCTCGGCTTACTTACATGTATATATTTATTTTGTACGCGCGCGTGAGGAAGTCAATGTAATACATTCCCGCAGTTGTTAAAAAAAAAGAACGCTGAATATTTTGCGATATATTTGTAAGGTTTGAGAGTATATAGAGTGGGAGATGGAGATTTATAGAGTTTTGGATGATTGTAGAAGTATGATGGCGTTTAATTGTAAAAATTGTTAATTGTTGTTGACGCCGTGTATGATGTACGTGAGGTTTTAAAAATAGACTGTGATTATAAATTATATTCGAACGTTTTATTGATAACGCGCAATGGGCGGTATGTCAGATTCGCGGTAATTTGTTACGAGTCTCGCTTTCTCTTTTTTTTTTCTCAACAAATTTATGCGTATATATCTTTACACGTGTATATATGTAGAACTTTCAGGGTCATCCTGTCACTGCACTGCAATGCACAGAGAGAATACACACTTATACACACAAATAGACATCACTGAATTCAATGAACGACTAAAATTGTATTTTTACCAGAAATGTTAATTATTTATGTAGCGTACCTTTTGTAATTATTGAAATATTGATCTTCTAAATTTTGAAAAATTTACCTTTTAGCCAACTGAAAGTTTTAACGAGTACATTTTTGTTAAAGCATAGCAGGCTAATATCGTGTCATTATATGCCTTCCTTTAATTTTAGCGCAGTTTTTAATTTGGTTACGTAAATTTAAATCCATCGCGATTATACAATGCATTGGCTTTTTTCGTCGCGCTGTATGACAATTCAACTTGTCGTATATATACTTTCAAAACACAGCTTTCCGTTGCTTCGTTTTCATTTTATTTGAGCTTCGTTGATGTATGACACATCCGATTCGTATAATTAATCATAAAAAATAGTATGTTTACCGTCATAATGTCGCGTTTTCCTGGTTCACTGGAATTTTAAATTAATAGAAGCACTGCGAGCACACTGTAAACGGATATTCCAACGAATTTTTCACGCTACTTTTACGTATATATTAGTTTCTAAAAGTATAAGCCCATTGCTCTTATATATTTATCCGTTACTTGGAAATAGATATTTATTTGCAGTTTAAAACAGGCTCGATTTAACCATTACATGCGTCCACGCAATTATACAATTATTATCCCGCGGTAATACATCATAATCCCAGCGTCCCAATCGCACTCATATAACACAACTCGCGAATCTCGAGTGTATATTTAATCATTCTGAACCCACACAGCATGAAAGGAAACTGAAATAATTACATGTAATAATTCATGAATTAATACATTGAAAAGATTCAGAAAGGATTCAAAAAGGAAAAAAAATTAATTTTAAATTAACTTCCAAAAATACATTTCTGCCAAATTAGCAAACTCCTGTAAGTTATTGAGCCAATTTTCAAATTTTCGGGAGTTTACTTGTCCTGCACTATAATAATTAAGCTGTCATGCATATGTATATACACATTTTTGTCGTTATTGTCAAAAACAGTTGTAGCAGCCTTGCTTTTCCTTTAATGACCCACAACACGAGATCGTTGTGCTTTAACGTTTGCTAGACGACGAAAAAATGACGGTATACGTTATCAGGAAACAATAAAGATCGTTTTATTATTTTATCTTTATTGAAATTTCAATAACAAGCGGTTAAATACCGTAAGCAGACAAGTTCGGATTAACAAGGAATATCTGGAATTTCGTGAAAGATAAAGTCGTTGTCATCCGCGCGCACGTGTTTTCGCTGTATATAGGCGACTCCGTATCAACGTGAATGCCAATAGTGAGGGTACGACAGTTTATGTCGTTGCTGGTGCAGAGAGGGAGAAAGAGAGAAACTAGTTTCAGTATCACACAAGAAATTGTATTATTGTTATGTATATATTAACGAGAACAATTATTAATTGTTGCTAATTGATTAGTGAAAAAGGTCGGCACTCTCTAATGCAGAAAGACCAACAAATAAATTATGCCATTTCATTTAAACTACAATGGCAAAAAGTGATTGTGAAAAATATTTAATATATAGCGCAAGAGGTGTTAATTGGTTCATAAATTGAAAAGGATCCTTATAATAGTATTAAAATCTGAAACATTTACAATTATTGGCGTATTGAAATAAAGAAGAGAAGTAAGTAAAATAGTTCTTATATATAGAACCTTCGTAGCCTTCGTGAGCTATCCTATATCTCAAGAATTATGTTTACCATTCGATGTGATTCACGTTGCATGCACTATCGTGTAGTATATTAAAGACGACACAGATACTTTGTCGTTAGCTTTTTTAGCACAGTTGTTTTCTGGTACAAACAATCTTGTATTGACAAGGAGAATGCACACTCTCCGAAAACTGGATTTTAATGGGGCTATTAAAGTCGATTTCTAGAATTTACTAAAACATAATCTTAATATTCGTAATTGCATCTATTTAAATGCGTTATATTTTGTTTAAAGATGTTTTCTCTTGTATTAACTGTTATTTTATACATATTTATGTCACAAAAACGCGAACAAAGAAGTTCGTATATAGACAGGAAAAACTACAAAATTAAATTTGTTTTGTTAAGTTGTGTTGACATCCAGGAAATAAATGGGTTAATCACCTCTTCTACAATATCACATAATATAATACGTTATTAGAACTTCACACTTAACGATATCTTCGTAGCCAAAAAGGAGAAAATATATATATTTACAGTTTCCTTCTGCCAAAAGACTTATATTTCCCTATGCGTATGCTCATTACATGCCTTTAAAATCTATTTTATAACATAAAGACCTTTCTATTATCTGCAAAATTAAATAATTAAAAAATTTTCACAATAAGAAACTAAAATATTTTTGGTTTTCATACATTTTTTAAGATGAGTCAAGTTCAAGCGAAGGTCAAGTTGCTAAAACCTTTATATTTTCGTGTGAAATATAACGATGATGATGTTTGTCATTGTAAAAGATTCTGATATCAAAAATTGCTCATACCTAGACCAAGTTGAGTTTACACACTCATCCGAATCCGTTAGACTTCACATTGATTATTTTTTCGAATAAAATCTTAAAAAGTAGTTATTTTGTTTACAAGCCAACAAAAAACAGCTATTATTGATACCTTTCCTTTGGGCAACAAAAATACACTAAAATGTGGATAAAATCAAACATGGTATGGAGAGAATCTCTATTTTTAATTCTTAAAAAAGCAAATGAAGGCTCATTTTCTCTAATTTTCTTTTCTCTTCTTGAAATATTTAAGACTTCCGAAGATTAGACATGATTATCATTTTAAGAGAAGACTTTCTTATTTTAAATATAGTTAATTATTTCCAGAAGTTCAATTTTTTAGCGTTAGGATAAAGTTGCAGCTTCTTTTATGATTTTGAGTCTATAAATATGAAACGACCCGTAAAATAACGATATTGTATTGACTCGTATTTGCTTATATGAACAATGTCAGTCTCCTTTTTAGACCTTCTTCAGTCGTCTTTGCTAAAAATATCATGACAACAACCCGAACGATTACAAATTTATTCCTGTCGTGTAAGCATCTACTCAGCATAGTTACGATTTATGAAAAATCTAATTTTTTTTGTGATGTTGAGTCGATAGTTTTAGCTTGTCGCAGAAATCTGCGATTTCGCAACAAAATCTATATAACAACGCTTTTTTACTATATAATTACCGATTCATCTCTACGCGGTTTATGTATTATAAAAAAATATATACCTATCCGACACATAATAATACGAGTTACCGAAATTATATAAATTTAAATACAGTCGGGAGGTATCTGGTGGATCACTCCGGTCAACATCGTTATGGGTTTCAATTCGTTATGCATTTAGTGAGATGTATATATATGTATATCAATTAAGTAGCTTACGTTAGACCTCCTTTCGGTTACACTTAAGTTTGTTATGCACTTACGATTATCAGGAGTTCGATACTTCACGATCTGAAATTACGATAATTATATATACTTGGGCTTAGGGTTTCTATTTATGTAGAAGGAGTTCGTTCCTTCCCTTTTTGGATACTACATATATAATTACATCAATGAGACAGCTTGGTAACTTTATATTTGTAGCAACATCAGAGTTTGTTTTACTTATTATATACGCACGTTTACAGCTATTTATGTATTATCATTGACAAAACATTATAAACTTGCAGAGTAATATAACATTTAATTTGAAACTCTTTTTGATCTCCAGAAATTTCCATTAGTTAAAACTAATAAACAACTTTTTGAAGAAAAACAGCTTTCGCAGGCATTTCGTGATCTTCTATACCTTCTACAGAGAATATATACCTTTATCAAAAAAATCAACTTGGTTCAACCTGGTTTTAGTTGAA
The DNA here is from genome assembly GCA_036873485.1 of Torymus texanus. Classification (NCBI taxonomy): domain Eukaryota; kingdom Metazoa; phylum Arthropoda; class Insecta; order Hymenoptera; family Torymidae; genus Torymus; species Torymus texanus. The sequence goes on from JAYJLV010066159.1 coordinate 14,876, forward strand.
TTTCGTTAATAAATTTTCAAATCCATCAGCTACAAAACTCGGTAGAATTGAGAAAACAATATCTGAACAATCCCGATAAATGTTTTTTTCAATATTCTTGATCATCCCGATTGAACTTCACATCATATAATAGACAATGTCCACGATAGCTGAGTCTCCGGACAAAAAAGTCAGCGATACTGGATCGCGGAAGGAGAAGGGCCGAAGTATATAACGCAAGCTCGTATCTATATTAAATTTCTCGTCGGCTTTCTCGGCATTCAAATTCGACTTAACGCGTGTTAGGTTCGCTTTGAACGGTCCGTGCGCCGGGAATAGATTTTGTAAAGAGCTGCTTTGGTAGGGTGCGATGGAGGGTCGATGGTCCGAGACTGATAAGAGTTGGTTTGAGAATATTTTGGTTTCTCTGGGATGAAAGAGGATGAGAAGATTGTTATGTATGAAAAGAGTGCAAAGTTTTCTCGATTAAGTTATTAATTATGTTTATATTTATATTACCAGTCGTAGTACATGAATTTTATATCACAAATATGCCTAATATATTCAAAATTACTGTTCCTCTAGATCATCCAATTTTGAAAGACTATACACTATTGCAGAGTAGTCTGTAACGCTTCGGGTTGTCAACCTCGTTCCTCTTGAATAGTGATGATATACATGTTCGTAAAGAATACAAGAAGCATCTACGAAATGATGTTTAAGGAGTTTCTGCTGTAAATATAGAAATAACACTAAAGTAATGTATAAAACATGTTTAGTTAAAATTTTAGAAAGCTCCACTGGTTTAGAAACAGAAAATTAATTAATACAAAAATGGTACAATTAGCCAAAAAAACTGAATCAATTCAGCTTATTAGACTTTTTACTAATAATTAGTATACCACTAAAAATTTACAAATCTAATAAAATATTTACTTATTCAAAAATCTCCTTGGACAGTCTTCGATCTCTACGAGTCGCAGCTTCACCTTTGGCTAAATAGCTTACCACTTCTTCTATATTGGTTAGTCATTACGTTCTCCAACAGATACCATGTGAATTAATCCATGGAAACAATATTTGAAAATACTGTAAAAGCGTTACAGAACGATCATTAGCAAAGTGTAATTTTTTTCCTTGTGTTTTCCTTAATTCGCCGCTCAAATCGGTAAAAGGGAAAGATAAGGAAGGAAGAAAATGAAAAGAGGATATATATAAAAATGAAACAGGAAAGAAATATGCATTGAATATGATCTTTAGAAAAATAAAAAAATTAAATATTAAATAAGTAAGAAACATGATTTTAAAAAGTTTGTAATAATTTTACATGGTTTATCGTGAGAATTCTTTTTTATAAAAGTTCTTTAAATTTTGCACTTCCAAACGAAAATTTCTCGTAGGCGGGTAGGCAGAGGATCTTATACATATAATAAGTGCTTTCTGGAACATAAATTGTCCCAAAATCAATTTAACTCGTTCGAAAATATTTTACGGATGAAATACAAATTATTTTATTAATAAATTACGCTATTAAACTAGTATCCCCCGTTATGCAAAAACTTCGTTTTTCCATTATAGGCACGACCAAACTGCTCAGGAGAATCT
>JAYJLV010066180.1:0-16490 GCA_036873485.1 Torymus texanus
CGCTGCGCTATACTAACGAGGTGCTGGAGAAGGGATAGAGAGACTGAATTTTTCGACTGAAAATTTGACTGGTCTAGTATAGAGGCCAAGTAGCGACATGTTCACGAGTTTACCCTCCCATAAGAAGTTATCATTTCAATAACATGAATGTACGTTTGACTATATGTAAGTTCTGATTTTATTAATTTCAGATTCACTAATCAAATGGGATCTCTTTATTTTGGAAGGGCATAAATCAATCATTAAGATAGAAAATAATAATATCATGTCGTTTGTAACAGAATCCTAAATCAATAAACTTTAATGTTAAATCACTCCAGTTAAATGAAGAATTTAAAGAGCGTAGTGTGGAAACGTTGATCTTTTCGAAATAAAAGTAGAAACGTAGATCTGTGATTCTTTGACTGTTCGATAAACATCGCATTTAATTGGATAATTGATGAAGTCGCTGAGTAATAAGCCTCTGCTCGGATGCTCTATACTTGTTTGTGCGGGTGCGAAAGCCGAAGTAGGAGGTTACGGAAGGGATCGGCAGAGCTAAGGTAGATGAAGAGGAAAGAGAGAGAGAGCTTCTCTACTAAAGCCTTGAGAGCCACTTTGCCGTACGAATGAAAGTGAGACACGAGGAAAGGGGGTGAAGAGAATCGCCAAGAGGTAGAAGGAAGAAAGTAGCGGTGATGGCGGAGTAAAGAAGAGAGAGAGAGAGAGAAGGAGGAACGTAGATAAGAGGACAAGAGGAGGGAAGAAAGGCGAGAAAGCTGCTTTTGTTTGCTGATCGTCGATGCTGAGGTTCCACGCAGCCAGTTCTACCTCACAATCTTAAGGAGGAATAACGTTGACCGAGTAAAGCTTTCACATTTCGCGGCTACATCTATCCGCTCTTTCTCTCTCTTTCGCTATCTATATGTATATCTTCGTTCTTTCCACTTGAACTATTTGTTTTCCGATCTACCCTCTATCTCCCCTACCGACATATCCATCGCATTGATTACTTATTTATACAAACAGTTGTTACGACAAACGTGAACGAGCCATTATCCTAAAATTTCAAATTTTTCTACAGCATCGATTTTATTTGTACCTTTTTTCGTAGAATGCTGATAAGCATTATCCTAACCTTTTAAGCGTATTCCGCGTTTTGTCTATGTCCAAAGTTTCAGGTGCACTGAGAGGCAAAGTGAAACTTGGATATTAATGATGCATAGGCCAGAGACAGAGTTGAAGGTAAGACCCAGTTAAATGTATTACCGTCGTTGCTTTTAGGCAGACAGTGGACTTGAGTCATTCACAAAAAGTAATGCGTTCCTTCGCATAACGCTACTATGCTCTTAAGTTTTTACCGTTGAGTATAAAAGTATATAACAACGAGTATAATTATTTAAAAACGATACTATCACGAAATTGAATATCGTTATATTTCAATTTGAAGTTTTTTAATTGTCTTCTGTAAAGTACTCTTAACGTCATTATTATAAACTTGACAGAATCACTCGATTGTCAATTTTCACTGAGACCGACTCGGCAGCGCTGGGTAAAATCAATAAGCATTATCGTAAAAAGATTTTGCAGCGCATCGAGAGCAGCGCACACGAGCCGAAGTAGCGGCCTTTATCGGTTATTCGTGCGCCAGTAACATAGTTTTCGCAAGCCCAACTACGAGGACGGCAGCGACGGAGAGGTGGAAAAAGAGAAAGGGCGAGGAATAAAGGAGACGGAGGAAGGAGGACAAAGGGGGCAGGGGAATTGATAAGACGCGGAAAAAAGAGGCCTCGCCGATTTATCGGGCAGAAAAAGTTTCCGTCACGGCACCACCGTCGTCCGAGGGCTGCCTTCCTTGCCTCCCTTTCATCCAGCGTCCGTCGCTTCTTTGAATTTCTCTCTCTCACTCTTTCGGCGAGGGCGGGGCGACGGAGCTTTTCAAAGCGAGCCACTGCGGCCGTCCCAAATCGAAAGCCATTTCCTATCTCGCACATGTGACCGCGATAAAGGGGACATTACTTTTTTTCCACGTGTTTTCTCGCATGTCGTCATACTCCGCTAAATTTCTCACGATAACAAGACGCTCGTTGCGGTTCTGCGACTCTCGACATTGCTACACGCTATTCCTGAACGCAGCCACTCAAAATTCCAGTCTCGGCCGTCGCTGTTGCAACAACGATGAGACGAAACGCGCTTCACTTTATGAGCATCTGCTTGATTAAACAAGTTTAAAGCGCCGTGCGACTAGCGAGCGGCTCTACAGAACGCCAAGAAATGTCGAGATGAAACTGCAGGATGCGTAAAACTCACTTGCTTTGGAAATTTTATATCAACTCGGACAATATAAGCTTCAGACACCGAATGTTTGTACCACGCATATATCCACTCGAGTGATATCGTTTATTATTCTCCATTTCAATCATATATCAAATGATCTTTCATTCCTTTAATTTGAAAAGTAAATTTTCTTTTTGTTTATATGCTATCTTTTATATTCTTTAATGTCAACGCAAAACAACTTAATTAAGGTTTTTCTAGCCCCGGAAAATTTAACATTCATGACTGTCGGAGAGAAAGGGGACAAAAATAGTTGTAAATCCCATCAACAGGTTATCCGGGCTCCTATAATTCAGCAGCGCAATTTACAAATTTTCCAGGCTATTCCAGCCTGACTGCACGTATCTTGCTCCACTGGTGAAGCGTGCCCGAGCGCGCGGACGCTCGATGTAGAGCACATCGCGCGCAGTAATATCAGCTTTTATGCGGCGGGCTAAAGCGCCCAAGCAGATGCCAGCGCGCTCGCAGCACTAGTTGAATGAACCCCTCGCGCTACTGCTGTCTAAGCTAGTCGCTCGCTAGCCACCGGGCCGTCAGCGGCTGCGGACTTTCCAGCGCGTCCCCTTCCTACACCGGTCACTCGAAATTATAACGTTGCCTCCTTCCTCTCATCCAAAACTTTTCCATTTTGTAAACAGCCGCGGAATTAGACCACTTGAAAGTTTCGGAGCTACCGCGCCGGTGGCATTATGCGCCCAGGTGAAATAAAATTATTGCTCCGCTGGGTTTTTCGCTATACGAGCTTCACGCTGCTCTACGCTATATATGAAAAAACAACTATTTTCTGTCGGCTCTGTTCTCGATTTTTTTTTTGTTTCTCACTTACTATTTGTACCGTGTTATTCTTTTTTTTATCGCTTTTGTTTTCCGGAATTATTCTGTAGTACAATATTTCGTGGTATGTTTTCACTATAAAAAAATATAGTGTTTTTACGATACAATAATATTACTGAAATATTACCACTTATTATACATTTGAGAAAACTTTAACTGTTCTATTACCTTTATTAGTATCACGCAGTTCGTCACAATTATGTTTTTTTGAAATAAATAGTACAACAATCAGAGTGTAATAATGCAGGAAGGTGAAACTTATATAGTAACTTCATACTCGGTAAGAGAAAGTTTTACCAGGTACTTCATTATGACAATGAATAATTGAAAGCTATGGTGATTATTTTCGAACCGTAATTCAAGAAACTTTTATAGGTAAGTATAATATAATAACAGTATAAACTGAAAATCTAGGTTTTTAATTATCGATAAAAGTTAATTGTGAATTCGTTATAATGATTTATGATTACAACATATATATCGAATTAGAATGATTTGGAACATGTTATCGATTATGAATTATATGCAGTAACGACCTTTATAGTTTTGTTGGATTATTCACTCGACTAATTAAGTGGAACACCCATTGACTATACAAAAACTCTTTTGTCTCTCACAATACGACTGTTTGCCATTCATCGATACTCAATATGGTACAGTTATTTGAACAACACTTTACCGAGATCACGGTAAAATGCTCAATTCCATTACGTAATTCAAATTATGATATTCAAAGTAATATTCAAACATATAAAACTAAAATTGAAAAAGAAAAAAACTTATACTGGCTTTTAATCGATAAAAAGATACACTTTAAATGTATAATAATTTCCAATATTAGGATTTCCTCCAGCGAGCAATGCAGCCGTAAAAACGCGGACACATAAAACAAGTATTTTCTAAACGTAAATCGAATGGCCGTTTTTCCGTAACAATAAAAAACCGATGCAGCCGCTGCTGCAACAGCACTAGAAGCAGCAGGCCGGAACCGGCATAGCGCACTACATCGCGTTGTATCCGTATGCGAAACGTCGAAAGCCGATGCTGCTGTTGCTCGGCGTTTTGCCAGCGGCAGGTGTACAAGCTAACTGCTCCCAGCTAAAAAGTATTCTCGCAAGCGTCTGCCGTTCAATACGACGAACGCCGCACGTCACCGCATCGCCGTTTTTCAATTTCACTACTTTTCCCCGCAATTCGCCTTCCCCCCCCCCATTTTTTGCCACTATTCGAGGCTTGCCAGCGTCGCTTTCTCGTTAAGACGCGCGCGCGTCTTCTCTACCTTCGGTATGGAAATTTCATATTTCAACGAACGAGACTTTTTCGCAAAACTCAACCTGCCTATTTCACATGGAGAGAATGTTTACGTTCAATGCCTATAAATGGTAATATTCTGCGCTTTCAATTCTACTTTCAATGTAACCTCTTCACTTCTCACACCTTCACAATAACAGGATTCAAGAAATTACGTAATAAAATTGTTTTATTTAATATTTACATTGGTTATGTAATAATCCTTAAAGAAATATTCTATACTTTTATGTATACTTTTATATTTTTTGTACAAAGGAATTTTAGTCCGTTTAATTGTGAAATAAATAATAAATAAATAAATAAATATACTAATGAAAAATTCTAAGACTTGTAGAGTGACATTTTTTAAAATCATTATTTCTTACATTTATTGCACATAAGATACGTATATACAGTTCTAGAATTAGAAAGAATAGGATGCTAATTGTTCTACTGATTTGTAATAAAAATTTTACTTCTTTATTTGTCAACGTTTCTACTTCTTCAATGTTCACAGCCTCACCAAAGAAAACTATAGTTAAATTAAATAAATACATTAAACGTTGTAAGAATTGAAAAACTACATAGTATCGCTATTAGAAGTAGTCATTACGTGCATTTATACAATTGTTTTATGACTGTGTAATGTGTAAAATTCATGGTAGCATCTTGAACGCTATTTTATATTTTATTAAAGTGGAATCTCTGACTTTAAAATTATCCTAAATTGATTAAATTTACCAACCGATTTTTTTATCATATTATAATTTTAGAACATGCACTAAATATCGGGTTGTTAGATTAAAAAAAAACGGTAGTATCACTAGACCATTAATGAGATTGCATGGAATGCTAGTTCCTATCATTCGTGACATTGCGATGAAAACTAACGCTAACACTAACATATATACTATTTTTATTGGTTAGACACAATCTAACGAATTGTACAAGTCTTCAAAACGGTTTCGCTACAAATATTCGCCGGAATCTAAATCGTGACACTTCTTTTTTGTGAGGCATTGAAATAATTCATAATTGCTTTTTGGAGTTATTCAGAATTAAAATGTAAGTACTTGTCTATAGATATTTAAAGTAATTAAAACCCTTTCAATATCATTATATAAGTTGTAATTCGTAATATATTTGGTGTCTTTCAAGTTAGTTTCTCTGACAGAAAAAAAAATTTCCGTAGGTTTATACGATAAAGAATGTTATAATTTAAAAGGTTTTTCTTCTTTTTTTAAAAACATTTTATGCTTGGTGTATTTATTTTCACGGTAAATATCTTATGTTCTTAGTGTTTTAATATATTTTTAAGCGTAAAATACTTGGTTTAATTTCAGTATATTTTCGTTCTTCAAAGTTAAATATTAGATTTTTTTAATACTTTGTAGTACGTTTTTTTCTAGTTGATGAATTTTGATTAAATATCTAGATACAAATTTTAATGAAATCCATGACCTCGTGTTTTCAAAATTCGTGCTGGAAAGTGTTACGTTTTTAAATATTGTTGTAAAGGTTCTCTTTGCTTCGAATTAAGTTATACGGGTTTTTTCGTTCATAATCAACAATTGATATTATTAACTACTAATATATATCTTCAGAAAACAATGCCCCCGCATTAAAGAGAATCTTTAGCAGGAGGATTTTCCGCTGAAAATAGCGTTTAAAGCATTTAAGGATAACAGTTCGTCCATGTTCTTTCAAACAGGAAGATCATTTTTCTGAGTATATACTTAAAAAATGACTGAGCTATAATATACTAGCGTAAAGTACAAAGATTCTTAAAAACAGTGCGTGTAATGCTTTAATAACCTCAAGTTGCTAAAATATACGTTTGTGACTAAAACACTTGCACTTCTGTACTGTATAATACAAGTCTCCTGATATATATATATATATATATATATAAAAGGTAATTTACACGATTCAATTAGCTTGGGAGTGATATGTAGTTTTATTAAAACGTCTCTTTGCTAAAATAAAGCAGCACTACCAAGGTAGTATTAAATATCTTGAATTGAAATTGCAGATAATAATAGTTAATTACATTTAGTAGGAGCAAGAATGTAATAAGATTAATGATGGAAATGAGTGAATCGGGCAAAGATTACATAATGTTATTTCCTCTTGCGTGTGCGATCACTTTCGCAGTCATGAATTCGGAATTTACGATCTCTCTAGCTCTCCCTCTCTGTCCATTGGCTGTGTTCTCTTGGTGCTCGTCTATCTGTCCATCATTCCCCGGGATTTTACTCCCCCCCGGACGCGTAAATATCTATCGGGCGGTCCAGCGGAGCGTAACGTTGTCTGCCCCCCTCCCGGCGCCCGCCGCCGAACTTCTCGCTCTCTCGCTTTCGCGTTCGCCTGTCTCTCGGAATTTATCCTCGATAATGGGATCAGTCGCGTGCGGCGATTGTCCCGCAACTTGACGAACGACGGCTCATCGATCTTCCACTTCCTGCTGTCGCACTGTCCACCAGCAGCCGAGAACTTTTTCCCTCCACCCTCTCTCTCTTTCTCTCTCTCTCTCTCTCTCTCTCTCACTCTTTCTCTCCTTGCCCGACTTTTTCCTCGTTTTCCTCAGTTTTTCCTCAATTTTACGACAAGTTACGCGAGAGCGTGATTCGGACTTGGACAATTCATGAAAATTATGCGAGCGAGCGCGCGAGGCTCATGAAACAATCAATTATGGTGGATGCAGCCAGCAGTGTCACGCGGCATGAGCGGTCGACGAAGAGGATGTGCGTGGACGATCGTTCTAATAAAATGGATTACGATGGAGGGATAGAGAGAACGAAAAAGAGTGAGAGGGGGGGGGGCAGAGAGAGGGAGAGAGCAAACGATTGGGGCCTCGGGCGCTTCGAGTGTCGATTAAACTTTTGCGCTTGCCACTTTCAAGTGATTCACTCCTGAAAGTGCGCGAACCGTGCGAACCAGTCGCTTATTCGTCTCTTATTTGCCTTTTTCATCCCTTTCACTTATCGTTCTGCTCGTGTTTGGTTGTGGATATTGCGAAATCGGCGAATTTTTCACTCTTTGCATAATTCGCCTTCCCAATAAAAAGCGAATATACCTCTGTAAGCGTCTGAGGGATGATTGTGTTTCGTATCCAGATTAAAAAAGTGAGTCTATTTTAGTAAAGATTAGATGATTCTCTGTCATATTTAATAAAATATGTATAATGGAAGTGTAACTAAAAGCTGATTAAACGATAATATTTCAAATTATTAGTTCGTTTATCTAGGTAAAAAATTAACGATATTTTATAGTTAATAATGTATTAATTCGAATAAAAGCATTTTTAATTCAATTCAATATGTAACGATGACACTATTGACCTAAAAATATTAAATATTAATACAATTATCAAATAAAAGCAGAATATTGTTATTTAGCCATAATATTAACTAAAAAGCAGGTAATTCATGGTTAATATTTCTATATTAGGGTAGTATTGAGTAATTGTAAATGAAAATTAAAACAATTAGTAAATTGTATGGAAAAGTTTTATTAAGCCATGCAGTCGCTCAGTGTGCTATCAATAAGCAACTCTCGTGGATCATACACAGAGAGTTTGTCGTCCGTTCGCAGGTGTATCGTTTACGGAAATCCGGATGACTAGAAGTGATCGGGCAACGCACGCAGCGTATACGTACGCGCACACTACTTTGCTCACAGTCGCCAGCACCGTCGTTGTTAACGACGTTAACCCATTGACGACTAGTGCCCTGCGCGTAAACTTTCGGTCTCGGTCGCGCCACTAGCAATTTACCAGTCAGCTTCATTAAATTTCTCTGTTTCCAATATGGCGCTCGCAGCGACGCTGGGAGAGAGTCGCACGGCTTGGCCTCCCGATAACTTGATCGTGTCTCTCAGCCAATATATTCGAGAAGCAGGTCGCAATGCTGCTGCAACTGCAGCAGCCGACGCCACCGTTGCTGTTTTACTTTAGTTTGCCTGTTCAGCGCTGATGAGCCAATATTATGTCAGTTGATTAGATAATCCAGACGCGGTTTGCTTTTTGAAGTATGAGCCTTAATCTATTACTACGTAACAAATCATTTAAAATTTTAGCATTCAAAAGAGATTATCGGGCTGTACTCTGCTTGATCCATTCACTATTTGTTAACTCCCGCTGATTTTGTTTATTGCATAATGTAAGGATAGAATTGGTAGGGATATCCATACCTCTGATTTCCTATATTTTACTTTATTATTAATAAAGTAGCAAATAAAACAAGCTGCCGCTATGCTTAAAAAGGCGCAAAAAATATTTTTTTCTATTATTAATAAAATTGACATTTCAACTAAAGTTTAACGAGTTCCGAATTCTTTACCATAATTTAAACTGACACTTTCATCCCTAACCAAAGCCTACTATAATTATACTTTCAGTAACCTGTTCTGCGTGTGTTCAATCATCACCTTTGTAATTACACTTAAACTACTACTCTTAAATACTATGTTCATCCTATTTGTTATTTCACTTGGTCGTTATATCATGACGCTACATATTTTATAGTTCATATTGCAATGATCATTTTATTTGATTGAAAATACAAAGAATATAATTATTCGTGCTAAAGATAATATAGCAATTTGAGTTTTAGTTTCGACGCTGTGAGCATCGAGTACGTGAAATAGGTTTATTTGTATTTGAAAAGCGCGCGCTTTCTCGCGAGTTCGAGTGCGGCGCTGTGCGCGTGCGCGTCGTTGCAAGATATCGACGCTGTGCGCATGCGCGGCAACGGGGCCCGTGTGCTCGAAGGGCGGGAGCGCCGGCGACGGAGACTTCTTGCCGAACCTTTGTCGAGAAGAGTTTCGTGCGCGAGCTTTACAACGTATGAGCAGAGAGCAACTGCAAGCAGCGACCTGGAGGAGAGAGGCCAGGGAAAAGCAGAGCGAACGAGAGGACGACCCTTCAGTCATCCTTTCGTCAACCAGAGAGAGATTAGGGTATTTAGAGTGTGAGAGCGAAAAAGAGAGTGAGAAGTGAATGTATGTGAGCCGCGACGCGTTAGTTAACGTACAGCCGGTAGTGGTGACATTCCTTTCCAGCGGGGAAGGAAAACGAGGAAGTTGAGGGCCCTCGTGGCACCGACGCTGCGAGGCGGCCGCGCGGAGATAAAGAAAAGTGCGTGATAGTGCGAGCCCTGCTACCCGAGCAGGATAACTCGGACTACCCCAACCGGGGAGTGAGTCTTTCGCCGGTCACGTGAATACGCGTAGATCTCCTCGTCTGGCACCGTAAAAAATAAATTCGGCGAGGAGAAAAAAAAATCGTTAGAGAACGCAAAAGTGTAGTAGCGAGCGGTATAATAGGGACGCCGGATTTTTATAATACGCGCGAAATACCGTGTTGCAAATGGCGGCCTAACGTGGGGCAACGTTATAAAAAAAGAGTGTATGAGTGTATGATAAATTAAGTGCGTGTAATTATATATATATATATATATATATATATATATATATATATATTTGTGCGAGAGGAATTAGTGCGAGTAGCATAAAAGCATTTCCCCCGTGTTCCGCGTAAAGCGGGCGCAACGTGCTCGCGCAAGTCGAGCGCGCCTGGCTAGGCTGAGCCGGGAGAGATTCGTGGAATCAAGGCGCGGCGCAACAATCTTGCCTGCCGAGCGAACGTAAAAAAACCCGAGGATCGGACGGGCTCGCGCAGTGTTTATGAGGAAGGATTAGGGAATTCGTGAATTTGACCGAGTGGAAAGGAAGCGCAATATAGGTAGATTGTCGGTCGAGGAAGTGCGCGCCAAATTAAATTTTAACAAATGCTCGTGTGTAGGATCGGATAGTACATTGCGCGAACGACTATTGCGAGCGGTTCTGAGAAACGAGGACTCAGAAAATACTGCGATTCCCTGGTATCCGTGGGATGACGCGGAGGGATTTTTGCTCAAGAAGGCGGCCCCCTCGACAGGTATAATCGAGGAAATAGAGCGTAGCAAGTAATCGCGAGTGATAGTGGTGCCAGAGAGAGACAGCAGCGCGAAAATACATCGACGCCCGTAAGCGAGACGGAGCGTCCGCTAGTGCACGTGGTGCCTAGTAGGGATATTCAGATTCATGCGCCGAACGCGACGACGATAACAAATTCAGCGCCTATAACCACGCTAGCGGGTACCGCGATGACGACGGCGACGATGATAACACCATCGTGCGGCACGCGGTCGTCAGTGGGAGTGATTCGCGCGCTTTTCGCTGTGCAGCATGTTCCAAACATAGCGCTGTCACCGGAAATTCGGGCGAATATTAACGAACGGGGTCGTTGGGAATATTATTCTGAGCGGTATGTGCGCGGTGTAGGCGGAACTAGAGGCAACTTAGATTTGCCTAGGCAGGAGCCACGCGTAGAGCCATTATGGATTCAGCAAGTGAGGAATCGGAAAACGAAGATGAGGTGTACGAGGACTTGGCGACACAGAGTCATCAGTGGCGCGAGGAAGAGAGGGCGCGCGCGAGCGAAGAAGAGAGGAGGGCCAGAGAGCAGGCCGAAGCGGCTATGAAGCGGATGAAGTTATCGAGGAAGATCACGCACAAGGCATCGGAGAGAGAGCGCGCAGATTCGACTCCTTGCGATAACGTACGTGTAGATCGCAAGAGAATGAGCATGCGCCAGAGTTACGATAGTAAATCGGACTGGGAGACGGTGCATAAGTATAGGCGTAAAGAGAAAAAGGATAGAGTGCGAGCGCGAGAGTACAGTGAAACACAGTCGACATCAAGTTCAAGCGACGATTCAGTGCGAGTGCGTAGGCGTAGGCGCGACACGCGTCATAGCGAGGAGAGTAGGAAAACGCGAGATCGGGATAGACTGGAAGCCTCATCGTCGGAGAGCGAGGCAGCGCGCAGAGAACGAAGGTCGCGCAGGCAACGAGAAGAGGACGATGGGATTCGCGCGGGTAAATCGCTGCGTAGCTGGAATATTAAGTTTAACGGCCGAGGGATTAAGAGGGCGGCGGAGGAATTCTTACATCAGCTGAGTGATTGCAAGGCAGGCAATCACCTCAGTGATGCGGGAATGCTAGGTGCGCTGCCTTGCGCTTTCACAGGCGAAGCAGCGACGTGGTTTCGTTTAGAGAAAGCGCGTATCAAGTCGTGGAAGGCGTTACTGAGGGCGTTTAGGCGTAGGTTTATCGGAGAATATGACCGGCAGGATCTGCTTGACAACTTGCGCCGGCGAACGCAAGGCGAGGGGGAATCAGTAGAGGGGTATATCGAAAACTTCCGGCTAATAGTGTCACATTTCAAACGATTGCCTAGTGAGGTAAGTCAGGTCGATCGCGCATACCGAAATCTGCTGCCAGAGTACCGCCGCGCGATGATAGACGAAGTAGTGGAGACGCTCGATGACATTGTCAAGCATGGTAGACGGTTTGAGAGACGTAAGGAGATCGACGGTCGATATGCGCCTCCACCGCCTGCAGAGAAGATGCACATACAGAGCGCTGCATTCACGGGTCCACCGAACGCGACGAAAGCACGCGTAGCTGCCGCAGGAGAGGAGAGCGCGCCAGCAGAGTCAAAGAAGTCGAAGTGCAAAAGCGAGAAGAAAGAGGAGCAGAGTGATGCGAGCGAAGCTAGTGTTAGCGCAGCAGAAATTATGACGTACGCAGCAGTGACGCGAGTGAGTGAGCAAGGCGAAACTCCCTCATACGCTCCAAGGAATGCGCCGCCGACTCGTCAGCAGGGGGGAGTGGTGCCGCGGGATAATAGACCAGCGTACGAGCCGCGAGCGCAAAATAGCCAGCGTAATCAAGGAGGGCAACAGAACTGGTCAGAAGGTCGCGATAAAGCAGATTCATTGAAACGTAAAGAGCCTAGATCGAAAAAGCCGTTCGTGGGTCCGTGTTTTACATGCCAGGGAGTTGGACATCGCGCCTCGGAATGCCTATACGTGATCTGCTATTGGTGTAAGCAGCGAGGGCACGTAGCGCGCGAGTGTCCTGAGAGGGAAAACTTGGCGTGTACGAAGTGCGGCTCGCCAGGAGTGACAGTGCAGACGTGCATACACTGCGCTCCCCTGCCACCGCCGCCGCAGGGAAACGCGCAGGGCGCGGGGTATTAGTAAACCTCGCTCCCCGCGCTGATAAGGTTTCGTTTGCGAGGGACGACAGTCTAGAAATTGACGTGGCAGGTCTATTGCGTTCCTTGATGAAGGGTAAGGTCACCGAACCGGTAGCGGAAAAGTCAGAGCACTCTAGTAAGAGCAATAGTACTAGAGATGCTGTAGTAGTACGTGAGAGTAAGCGAGTTGAGTTGAGCGAGGACTCATATGATGATCAGCGATAAAAAATGCTCTGACACAGGCTCCTGTCTTAGCGCGACCGGATTTTACGAAGCCGTTTATCATACAATGCGATGTGAGTAATTCTGCGTAAGGTGCGCTTCTCGCGCAGATTTTTGACGACGGAGAGCATCCGATTATCTACGCGTGCCGTATGTTGCCGCCGGCGGAGCGAAATTACTCAACGACAGAGAAGGAGTGCCTTGCGCTGTTGTGGGAAATTAAAAAGTTTAGGCCGTACATTGAGAGGTATAAATTTACGGCGGTCACTGATCACAGCGCGCTTAAGTGGTTAAGAAATCTAAAAGAGCCATCGGGGCGATTGGCGCGCTGGGTGTTGGGGATGCAGCAGTGGGATTTTGAAGTCAAACACCGAAAGGGTTCGTTGCATCAATTTCCCGACGCGTTATCGCGAATGTATGATCTTGAGGAAATAGAAGCGGCTGCGTTTGAGGAAATTAGTGATCCATGGTATGTCCGTATGTTAAGCGAAGTTCAAGCTACGCCGCTGAAGTATAAAGACTGGATAGTAAAGGATGGGAAACTGTATAAGTATCGCGAAGATCCGTTGTTAGAGCAAGTGATAGATGGTGAAGAGAAGCTGAAGCTAGTGCTGCCAGCTGAGGTAAGAGAGAGAGAGAGTGATTTGATGGAGTTTCCACCGAGCAAGAGTCAGTTTAAATACTTGCTCATGTTCCAGGATTTATTTACACGGTGGGTAGAAGTAAATCAGTGGCGCTAGCGTTAGAGGAATTGATTTTATTCAGATGGGAAACGCCGGAGTATTTTCTAACGGATAATGGGCGTGAGTTCGATAATCAGTACTTGCGAAAAACGTTAGAAGACTACGGGGTAAAAGACGTTACGACGCCGCCGTATCACCCTCAAGCGAACCCGGTGGAGAGAAGTAACAGGACGCTTAAAAGAATGATAGCCGCGTTTGTGGGAGTAGATCATCGCAATTGGGATGTTCACATTCACGAGTTGCGTCACGCGATTAATACAGCGATTCAAGCGACAACGAAAGTGTCGCAAGCGTTCTTAAATTATGGCAGACATCCGCATCCTGTAAAGAGGTTGCGTAGAGAAATAGAAGGGGCGCGTCGGATCTTAAGAGTGACGCAGGAGGTAGGGATTGATAGGATAAAGCGATTAGACGCGTTGAGAGATCTAGTGGCGAGGAACATCGATCAGACGCGAGAGTATAATAAGAACAAGCAAGACGTACAGTTTAGCAAAGGGGACTTAGTGATGCGACGAACTCACCCATTGTCTAGCGGTAGTAATAAGTTTTCTGCGAAGCTAGCGCCTGAGTATGAGGGACTGCTAAAAGTCGTGGAAATCAAGTCGCTGACCGTATATGTTTTAGAGAGTATTAGTGGTGACACGCGGCGGATCGCGAAGACTCACGTATCGGAAATTAAGCGCTATATTCCTCCTAGGGTTGCGAGAAACTCGCCTTAAACAATATCTGATTCAATTGTGTTTTCGAGGAAATAATGGAAGAAGACGGATGTGAGGTTACGGAGGAGTTGAGCGTTAGGCCGCCTTCCCCCGAGGAAGTTGAGGGGCTCCCTGCTCCCCGCAACGACGACGAAGAAGTGGTGCCAGTGGAAGAAGTAGAGAAGCCTGAATCCAACCGTAGCTGATACGAGATCTGGGAGAAGGAGAGGGAGGCAGAGAAAACGGCCTTCGACATAATAGATGCCATCTTCCTCAGAGCCGCCGACAGGATCGAGGCGGCAGTTAGGGTTCGTGAGGCCGACGAGATGCGCAAACGGGCAGCTGAGGCTGCAACGCGTCACCTGCACGACGAGCCGCGTCGGTTGATCGATGATGCCGGAGGACGGAGCCGCGGAGAGGGATGTCCCGAGGATACCAAGGGCGCGGCCAGAGCAGCCCCAGATATCGAGGAGGGTCTGGGTATATAATGACGGTAACTGGGATCTGGACGTTGAGGTGATCGAGCCAATCGAAGGACAGCCAGGGCGTGCGGAGGAACAAGGAGAGAGGGGATGGGTACCGGTCGAGAGACATGTAGAGCGCGCGCTGGAACCCAGAGAGAGAGAGAGAGAGAGATAGATAGATAGATAGATAGATAATATTTATTCGCCTTCGCAGCAAAACTCCAATACAGATAATATATGTATAATACAATTGTAAATAATACTGAGGTATAAAACAAGTCTATAAAATACAATCTAGTGTTTTAAATAAAAAAAGCCTATTTTAACGCTGTCGAGAAAGAGAGATCACCGCCACGGTATGAGCAGGGCTCAGCGGCGCCGAGCGCGTAGGTACAATCCCAATCGGCAGCCCACGATTGAGGATTATGTATCTCGCCGCCCGTCCCCGCCGCCAGAAGAACAGCCAGGTCCTCCGTGTCGGATAGCGCCGAGAGTAGTAGAGCCGAGAGAAGAGCCGAGAGTGGTGCGGCAGAGGCCGGACGCTGTCAAGCGGCAGGTGCGAACGAACGGGGTGATGTTTGGAAGATTGAGGCCCATCCCTACGGACCCCGCAGTGGATCCACCAGCCTACCACTGCTTCAATTGCTGGCAGAGTGGGCACGAGCAAACCCGATGCCCTCGGCCAAAAGTGCGAGCGTTCTGCTATAACTGCGGAAGGCATGGCGTGGACCTCTCGATGTGCCCCAGGTGCGCCGCTGAGCACCGGCAATTCATGGCACATAACTTCGCGCACGAAAGGCGAATCCAGGAGGCGTTCGACGCAAGGAACAGGGAGGCGCTGCGTCAGGAGGAGAGGCGAGCGGCCATGCACCGCGAACAATTGCGGGCCGAGCAGGACTGGCGAGGACGCATGCGACAGGAGGGCAGTGTAAACTACCAATACCAATCTGTATCGGTAGAGCGATTACACCTCCATCAGGCTCCCGCACACCACCAAGCGCAGCAACTAGCACTCCAGCAGCCAGCGCAGCAAGTGCCAGTGATACGCAACCAGCGCCAGGATGCACTCACGGAGGCAGCACGCCTCGTCGACGGATTGCGCCACCTGCCCCAAAACGCGCAGGACGTAATCATCGACGCCCTGGCGGAGTCTTTGCGCAGGGGATAGATTTTAAGTAGCGTTAGTTAGTAAGTAAGAGCCAATAGTGGAGCCATGGGAGAGTAAGGCCCCCTCCGAAAGGTATGTGGTGGCCAGGCGTGTCGAAGAAATGAATGTGATGAGTGTGCGAATAACTGTTAGGAGCCGGTATTGGTGTAATCAGGAAACCTCCTGAAAGTTTAGATCGGCCCTTGTTCGTGAGACGAACATGTGGCTTAGCGAGGGGGAGTGCGACGCTGTGAGCATCGAGTACGCGAAATAGGTTTATTTGTATTTGAAAAGCGCGCGCTTTCTCGCGAGTTCGGGGGCGGCGCTGTGCGCGTGTGCGTCTTTGCGAGATATCGGTGCTGTGCGCACGCGCGGCAGCGGGGCCCATATGCTCGAAGGGCGGGAGCGCCGACGACGGAGACTTCTTGCCGAACCTTTGGCGAGAAGAGTTTCGTGCGCGAGCTTTACAACGTGTGAGCAGAGAGCAACTGCAAGCAGCGACCTGGAGGAGAGAGGCCAGGGAATAGTAGAGCGAACGAGAGGACGACCCTTCAGCCATCCTTTCGTCAACTAGAGAGAGATTAGGGTATTTAGAGTGTGAGAGCGAAAGAGAGAGCGTGTGTGTGAGCCGCGACGCGTTAGTTAACGTAAAGCCGGTAGTGGTGCCATTCCTTCCCAGCGGGGAAGGAAG
>JAYJLV010066191.1:0-16486 GCA_036873485.1 Torymus texanus
AGAGAGAGAGAGAGAGAGAGAGAGAGAGAGAGAGAGAGAGAGAGAGAGAGAGAGAGAGAGAGAGAGAGAGAGGACGATTCTTCTCGTCGACCGAGTCACCTGCTGCATAATAGACCAATCACCAATTGTACCCCTTCCCATCCTCTGCCACCGTGTACAAAATAATTCAATCATGAATGGTGGAATGAGAGGGGAGTCGAGCCGTCAATTAGCCCGTCGGCAGCTCGGTAAACATCTTTGATTATCCGTGCGGCGAGGGACAGTAGAAACACAATGGATGAAGGAGGAGGGCGAATTAATTCTGGGTGTGCTTTTGAGGTGGTGATGATGATGGCGACGTTGCTGCTGCTGCTCTGGCCCTTGTGTATACCTGTCGACGACTTTGCCAGTGGCTCTGGTCTTGACTGCGTTTGTCTCTCTCAGCATTGTGTTCCTTTTCATTAGTGAAGATAGGTAGCAGCTGCGCAGACTTTTGGACAAGCGATTCATACCTCATTGTGGTTGTAGGGTAATAAACGCGAGAGAATTGATGGAGCAGTTGAAGATGTGATTTTCAAAGGTCGAGAGATATACAATGTGTATAGAAACAATGAACAGCTGAAGATATTAAACTTCCTTGATTTATCCGTTCAATTCATCTTTAAACCATACTGATGTCTTTTTAACAATCAAAATGACTTTCCCATTATGTTCTACCGCACCATATTTTAACAATTCCATCAGCCACAATATAAAACCCTTCGCATTCCAGAACCTATTTTCTAGGTTCGCGTGCCCCAAAACATCCCCGCAGTATAATAAAGTTCAACGAACTTAATTTAATATATGCGATATCCTAGCGAGGAACGCGTGAGCGAGGCAATTTACGTGGAATGGTTCATGAGGAAAAACGAGCTCCAGTTTTGGAAGCGAGCGAGGGTGAGAGCTATCGTAGAGAGCAAGACAGACAAAGGGCAATGGCCGAAAAGGCTTTGGCTTCGTAGTGGCCCGTTTATTTCGCGAATATCGATCCACGATGCGCCGCAGGCTCAAAGTAATCTTGTCGAGCCTTGGGTAGTTTATTCGTTCTTCATCGTAAAACGTGAAAGTTTATACGTTTATTGGTTGATAAGATGTTTAAACGCTTGTAGATTTTGTGTAGTATTGTTATGATTGAATAAAAATCTTGTGGGTTTGTTGAGAAATGTTGTTGATTAAGAATATATCCATGTCAGTTTTATTATCTTTGAGGGTAAACGAACCCATGAAGTCAAACCAAAACAAAAGCATGTGTCAGCAAGTTCACGTAGAAAAAAAGTAGCCACAAACGATGACGACAATCCCTACATCTTACCCAAATCCATGAATAATCTCCACTTATGCAGACTCCGTCGCACATACTATAGTAATGTCTCATCTCCTGACAAAAAAAAAGTCACCACATTCGTCTATATACTCCCCACATCCTATCCGCAAACATCGTCATATCCCATCTCTTATTCCAAATCTCCCTAGGATCATTTTTCCTAAGCCTCGCCATTTCTGTGCAAACCAGGCGCGCGTCCCCACACACACATCATCGAGCATTAACTGTCACATGGTAGTGAACACATGGACGCCATGTTCAGATTACTACTCGCTGTGGCCTTGGTTTAATTTATGCGATCCCTTTGCTTAATTAAATTCCAATTACTTTGCGTTTGGTTTGGTGTATGTGTGTGTATATATACGGATCTTCTGTATATTGCAGCCGTGCCGTAAATTTACGGTTGGCTAGTGTTCAATAGCTGTAACGTGTATGCTTCGGTTGAATCGGTATAATGATGATTATACTTTTTTCTCTATTTTGGAAGTGGGAAATTTTCGACATACGAGTTGAATGGAAGGTTTTTCGAGCAGGGTTGGTGTGAATGGAATTCCTCTTGATTATGTAAATGGTATGGTTAATGGCTATACGGAGCATTTACATGGGTTTCAATGAGATAATTCTTTCGTAAATACGCGAGAATTCTCACGTATATTAAAAGTCATTGCGTCGTGCAAACAATATACAAAAATATTTCAGAAATTTGTTACCATTATTACGTCGTTTATTACCTAATAATAAATATTTATACAATTCCATTACCCAAAAGTTCAACGTACATTATATTTTCAACTTTATTTCAAATAAAACGGCTTCTCATATACCAAAACTCTACACAATTCAACTATATAAATTCAAAACAAACCTTGCATTACACACACATATATATAATTAATACATTTTCACATCGACTTCGCCTTCCTATTGTTCCTCCAAATGAGCCGACTTCTATATATAACGCAAGACCAACGTCACCCCCACTGCCAAACTTTGCTTAATTAACGAAATAACGCACAGTGACGCGACCACTTTTCGCCGTTTTGGCAAACCCCACGCGGCACATATATATACATATAGGCAGAAAAGTTGTATTTTAATAAGCTCTCATATAGAAACGTGTGCGAATGGCTCGGACGACGAGAAACCCAAAAAAGAGACTCGCACACTGATGGCGAATTCATGTTATATAGTATGCGAGTATATAATACCGCAGTATACGCGTGCGGGCGACCCAATTCACCGCGAAAATGCCGAATAGAAGTACGACGGCAAATATGCAATTTATGTGTATACGTGTGTATATGTGTATGCTACTATGGTTGTGGTAGTGGTTGGCGCACAGTCTATAAGGCTTCTTATCGAGCTGGTTGGTCGGTTCGTTGGCTCGCTCGCTGCGGGTAAACGCGAAAATATCACATCGCGTGTGGCTCGTTTATATATATATATGGGTTTTTGCACTTGCGATAATTTCATTTATATGCCTTGTAGTAAAGTTTTTGGAAATTTCGTATAATATATGGATTCTCTGTATATATATATTTTTGTTCATTTTAATTTTGTTGTGTTCACAAGTAAAATTAGTTTCCAAGTTTCCTGTTGTAATTGGTATCATGTGAAGAATTATGTAAGTTTTTCGTTCAACATCACTCAATAAATAATGGAAACACAATAATAAAGAGTATCCCAATTACGAACGACGTTGATATATTCTGTCAAATATGTGCGCCAATTAACTATTCATTATTCGAACTTCCTCCTCTCTAAACAACCAAACACACACGTATATACATACATACAGAAGACAAGGCATTAACCATTTCCATGTCAGGCATCCTTCAAAGAAACCTCATCTCCTCTCCTCACAAAAGACTTCCCTGAGTAGAAGAAAAATCGCCCTTCCTCTCTCTATGCTAGAGTCCATTCCTGCCACACGTAGCTATATGTAGGTATTATAATCAACTCAAACGAACCTACACGAGCAAATCCCACGCGAATCGAGCCATGGAAAACCCACACACATAGACACATACCAACCCTAAAAAGAAAACAAACTCTCTCGCCTTCGCACGCGGGTGTGTGCGAGCGCATAATGACTTCTATTTTTAGCCTCTCACTCTCTCACTCTCTCGCGATCGTACACTTCCGCCGGAAGGACGCAAAGCGCTTGCGCATCGTATCGTATACACGCGAGAAGGAGAGAGAGCGAGCAGCAGCAGCAGCAGTAACGTGTATATAAGTGCACTCGCGCCCTATGTATACAGAGGTCAAAGGCATATACACGTATACATGTACATGTACCTATATATATATATATGTAATGTGGTATGAGGATGGAGTTTACGCGGCGACGGTGGCGGCCTATTAGCATGCATCGAAATAATAATATGCGAGTGAACGAATGAACACTCTCTTGTCTTATCGTTGCGGGTTGCGATAAACACACACACACACACATACGCGAGAATGAGAGACAGGAGGGCATCCGGTTTCCGGCTGTTTAACGTCGAAAATTGCGCCAAGGAGAACGGGAAAGAGAGAGAAAAGTTCGATACGGCTCATTTGGCGTTACGGAGAAGTGTAGAAGTGAATTGAAGGGGTCAGAAGTAAGGTGTTAGTGCTGGTAGTATACTGTATACTTTACTGAGGGTGGATTGTTGAGGTAATTTTGGTTTTGTAATAAAGTTGTTGGAAAGTTTGGATTTTGTTTAAGTAGTTGTTAACTTGGTTGTAGACTGGTATTATATGTAGATGATTGTGGCTTTATTGTGAAGAATTGGTGCGGTTTATTATAGGGGAAGAAACGTGATGAAACTATATAAGTTATACTGTTAACACAAACAAATGATCGATCAAAGTGTTAGTACATTAAACAAAACAACAAACGTTTTTTTATTCATTAATCAACCATAATCAGCTTAACAGAGCATAATATATGATTTATTATACTATCTTGTGTGCATATCTTTCCAAGTAAAAAAGACATCGAGTTATTTTGAACCCAAAATCACATTATTTCTTAGAAAATAAACTAATAGAACCATTCAAAATATACATTTACATTCAGAACATTAACCATACGTATACCGTATACATTCGCACGCGTCCAACCGATATATCAAGAACCTTTTCTCTCTCTCTCTCTCTTGCTCAATACCAAACCATCGTTCTTAGAAACCTAATGTCTCATTCACCATATATACTATACCGCGCCGTGCGTCGTCATCGTCCATTCGGACAATCCCATGTGTGTATATATATATATATATATCCCAGCAAGTAACAAAAACCATTCCATCGTAATAACAGAGCGCGTACGAGAAGACGTATTTAACGAACTTTCGCAGAACGCCCATTACATAACCTGGAATAATACGCCACGACGGCGGCAACAGCAGCGGCCTCATATTAACGCGCGCCGACGATGGGCGTCGCGACGACGGGATGGGCGAGGCCGTCGCGACGAGTCATATGCGACGTCAATTTCAACGATGGCTTGCTTTATGATGGCTTGGTTTACTGTCTCTTTCTCTCTCACGCAAACGTTAATATTTATGCGTGTAAAAAACGAGGAGTGAACTGAGAACGAGAGAAGACGGGTTAGAAAAGGTATATGGGTGAGAAGAATTTATATACATATAAGCATGTGCGTGTGTGGGAAAATGTCGTACATTGTTTTTGAGAAATTTGGAAGTAAGTATATGTAGAATAATCGTGTTGTATAATATTTGACGTGCATATATATATATAGATATAATTTTTAATGTTTTAACGAGTTTGTAATTAGGCTGAGTTCGTTGACTTCCTAATGACTTTAGAATTTGAAAACGCATCTCTGTATTTTCCTGGTTATGTCATCATGAGTAACAGTGCCAAACTGCAACTCGATCCTACAAAAAGCGGTTGCATGTATATATACATATATATATATAATAAAACGTATACGAAATTAAACCAACGGAACATATAATATATCTAAATTTACTCCCCATTAAAATTATAATGACGTACAAAGTGCGAGCGCTAAGTTTATCCATTCGAATGAAACCGAAATTGAAAATTTTGCTTTTAATTTCGCATAATGCAACGCATATATATATACACACACACATACACCCACACACATACACACCGATCATTCACGCTGATAAAATAAAAAAAATTTCATTATAATTTGCCGGAATGCACGCGCGCTCTCTTTTCTCTGACGGCCACCGCTTCCGCCGTGTAATTAATTTATGTATATATGCTCGGCGTCTATATATATATATATATGTATATATATATATATATATATAGCAACAGTTTTCTGTTATGAAAACATAACGCGCGCGCGAGCACTTCAATTAATTAGATCTGATGGAGGCTATAAAAACTAACAAGGAAGCCATCTCAGGCGTAAAATTAAAAAAAAGAATCTGAATTTTAAGTATTATAAGCATCAGACGCTGCCTACTTGCCTGTCTAAAGCTGCGCGTGCGCGTGACGACATAAAGTAAGGAAGTAAAACTGTCGAGTCGTTAAATATCCTCTTGGCTCCTTCTCGCCAAATTAAACCATCCAAAGCGAGCCTCCAAACGTCAAACCGTCTATATATATACGCCAAAGTCTTGTTAATTACCGCTAATATCATTACTTGAAGTATTTTGATAACACCGCGAAAAATTCCTTTCATATTCGCCATAACTATAGCTATATACTAACGACTAACAAATATACACACACACATACACGTGTATATGTATGTCGGCCAATTTCACCGGCATGTCGTAACGACGACACATAAAGTGCATAATTTACAGCTGTAAACAAGTTTCCTAATCTTACCCTCCCTCCTCGTCGTTTCGATGCAAGAATAACTAATGAACAAGAGCTATTGTTGTTGTATACCATGGCCAAACAACGTTGGTGAACACGTACAAATCATCACGACGATGGTATAGCAGCAGCAGTTCCCTATAAACCGCACAGCTATACGGTAATTCAGAATCCAAGGCAAATCATTTGACGAACATTTTATAGACGTTTTGCAAGCATTAAACCGCGTGGTGTGTGTGTGTTATTCAACAAACGTACCACGAGGTTATTATATATACATACGATATTATGGACGGCTAATCGCCCATTACGTGTATAATCTTTTGGAAATTTTCTTGAAGCTATATACATAGATGATGAGCATGTGATCACGTGTGGTTATGGGATTTTAATGGTCGCTCGCGGATTGTTGTTGTTACATCGGCTAAAAACAGTGCCAGTGATTTATTCGGGGTTATATATATATATGCGAGTTCGTGTGGTTTTTCGGATGGGTTTCCTTGAGATGTGGAAATAGAAGAATTAGAAAATGAGGATAAGGACGGTATATATATATTTGGGATTCCAGAATATGAGTATATATTGATTACTTGGTAGTTTGAGATATTTTGAATTCGAAACTTGTATAAAAATAATTAAATTATTGGATCTATTAAACTGCAGTATCAAAGTCAGCGTGATAACAAATAACCTAGTCGACATATAGTGATTTATTGGTTGGCAATATATCACAACAAATAATTATATTGTTTGACATGTAAATGTCAGTTTTATTAGACGAATCGTGGTTCAGTAAATATCGTTTTGCTATATCGAATACCAATTGATAACAATAACCAATAATAATTTTACATTCTTTTTGAGAATCTAATTGTACTTATCGAAGGTAATGTCTCCAAATTGAATCGAAAAGTAGAATAGCTCTGCGAATAATGTCAATAAATTAAAATCAAAACATTGGATCGGTACTACACATTCTTTCCAAAAGTCTTAGCAATTGTCTTCCCTCGATTTGGAATCCAGACTTTACAGATAAAAGTACTGAGAAATCTGAAATATCACTGAATTTAAATCCTGCTACTATTAATGGTAATGTTACCAATTATCACACCTGGCTGCCATAATAAAACATTATAACACAACTTTACAGACAGTCGATTACATTGCAGTATTTAGTTTATCACGAGTATATATAGACACATGTCATTGTTGTTGCCACACAAGGAAAACTAAGCTCACACATGTGAGGTAAATGACCATAAGCATCTCGATGATAGCGCATGTAGACGCTCCTCCACAATGTGATTGATCGACAAGTGCGGGGGGACCTGATCAACCTGTCCATTTATATATATTGAATAACTAACGTACCTACACGCCTATCTTGCAGTAAGGAGTGGTAAGTTGAAGGTCGATCATGTATATATACCAGAAGAAGATATTACTACATTATTCCCCGAAAATTTCCTCGCAACGTCTCATCACAATTGACATTGTACAACCCGAGATAACGTTAAAAGCCTTTAATGTAATCCATTAAAAAGAGAGTCTATACATACGTTGAATTAGAAATCGTATTAGAATAATGGAAACTTCAATCTAACACATCATCATCACGTGTCCATTGCAAGATGCTTTTAACACATTTTCACGCAACGAACAACAATACCATGAACCCATCATCATTCCTCCTAATTTCTCTTTGCTTACGTGTCTGTATATATATATATATAAAACTCAGTGAAACTTCACATACACATACACACACCTCGTCATCGTACCACCTTCTCTTATACACTTGGACGTGCGTACCATCCCAATCATATATTCCCCTCCATTCTCCTTATCCACCTCCACCAAAAAAAAAACAAAAATCGCGGTCATCGAATCGCGCTCTATTACTGCACGCGCGCTCACTCGCGCGGTTATCATTGTTGCCAAGGGGGCCGTCGTCGTCGTCGTCGTCGTCGAGGTGAGTGTCCGCGCGTGGAATGTCGCTCTTTTTAGCGACCCAGTTGCACACACACATACATACGCGGAGACACCCGACGCTCATATATATATAAGCTGTCTACCAACGTTCTGCTGCTGCTGTTGCTACTGTTACTGCTGCTGCTGTGGCTATATTTTCTTCGTATATGCAGCAACACAGCGACTGAATCATCGGCGCAAGGCCGTTTATAACCTACTTCTCTCTCTCTTTCTCTCTCTCTCTCTCCTGGCTCGATCGTAAACACGCGATTTTTCTGCTACTGTGGTAGTAGTAATTGGCAGGCGCCGGTGTGGCGCGAGGTAAACCATGTATATTTATGTATATATAGGGTTTAAGGATGAAAGGAAGAGTTTTGTGTTGGATTAGATGAGGGAATTGTACGTGTGATAATATAGGTGATACGGTGATTTATGATGCGATTGGTGAATATTTATGAGGTAGATGTTGTTGTGTTATGAGGCTGAGGAAAAGCCGGGTGTATGATCGAGAGAGAGAAAGAGAGAGGGAAATAGATGTAGCTAAGTATAGCTAGTAGTAGTAGTGTACTTTGATATGCCGGGTTCTTCTCTGGTGATCGTTAAAAATCTTTCACGGACTGATCAAATTACATACTTTATTGTATGTCTATATGAGTATGATCAATATGGTAATGTTACGCACGCGAGGCTTTCTATTAACGATGGAAGAATACATATAATACATATAAATAGATGCATCTAATCACATCACGCGTATAACGAAAAACCATTAACGTGACTATGTACAAGTCCATAAAATGTCTGATTTCCCGCAAAAATAAACTATTTATGGCCTCCATCAATCGAGATTATATACTCATCACACACGGACACACACACATACATACCATCATTGCGATGACTTTGACCGAAATCCGTCTGCATCAACGAAAATTTATTATTCCATGTTTTTTTTTTACTCTCCACGCGCGTATATATGAAAACTCGCAGTTTCGATCGTTATATTATACGATGATCGTCGAAAATTATTACTGGATGATGCATACGGATGAAAAGTGTAAAGTCGCGACGGCGTATAAAAGAGAAAACGAAATTTGTACTTATACATCGATCGATGGATTGTTGCAGAAATACCGAGCACGACAAAACTACGTAGTTTCAGAGCTATTACTTATAATCGCAGGTACATGTCGAGTGCACGCGCACTCACCAAGTTTCCGTGAAGATAAGGAAAAAGCCGCGTGAATAAGAGAATGGATGTAAGGATTTCCGAAAGAGTATATATATACACACTACAGGGATTTATACTTTCTATTGCGCTGTATATATATAAGTAAAGTCGGTAGACGAGGACGAGTGTGTGTGTGTATGTGTCTCTGTCTATAGAGCGTATACACATGCGGCCTCGACTGGTCCCCTCCCTTATTACGACGTATAGGGATCGAGACGTGAGTATATAATATATATACCACGCAGTACGTATAATGGTCGATCGAGATAAAAATCGATTCGAAAGTATAAAATGCAATGTAATCATTATCACGCATGATAATATCCACGTATTTTCGTTACAAGTACACATACAGATATGTGTTTGTTAAGGAAAACGTTGAATAACAGTGAATTTATGTTAACCGTGAGGATTGACATTTTAAATCTCCTGAAATCTGGTTTAATACTTTTAAAATCACAAAAAGAAACACGGAAACCAATTTTTAACATGATATTTGCAAATGTTGAAAAGTTATTCTAACCTCAAAATTTCGAAATTTTAATTTTTTTCATTAAAAGGCAATTTTTATGATTTTTTAGTTAAAAAATTTAGTTAAAAGGGTTTTTAGTTAAACAATCATGAAAATTGCCTTTTAATGGAAAAAAATCAAAATTTCGAAATTTTGAGGTTAGAATAACTTTTGAACATTTGCAAATAACATGCTAAAAATTGGTTTCTGTGTTTCTTTTTGTGATTTTAAAAATATTAAACCATGTTTCAAGCGATTTAAAATTTCAGTCTTCACGGTTGACATAAAATCACCCATATATACATATACACACACTACTACTACTGAATAATCTCGAATTTACGATTTAACGGGTATTATTACACGGCTGAGTTATAACCCCATCTCGTTCGCCATTCCTCCCTCTTCCCTGCGCTCGGCAATCCCTTTTGTATAATAGCCGTCATTGATCTTTTGGGAATCGTGCATTACACCTACTTACCGCCCAGAAGGGGAGGGTATATAGTCAGATTATACCCGGTAGATGCTATCATCTATACACGATTCCCCTTAGCATTAACGACACTTGTACAAAACTCCAGCCCTATTCGCATAATACCTTAATTCTCATATCTTTTTATAACTCTCCTGCATATATACACCTGTAACATCTAATCACATTAACATTTACCTCATATCGTATACGTTGCAAGCCACTAGTCGGGTATACTAATTTACCTGAAAACTATATACATATACACATTAGAACTTCGAGAATGATTTCAAGAAGTATATAAGAGAGAAGGAACACAATGATCTACTTTTGGAACTCGACTCGCGAGAGATTAGGGTTCCTCTTTCTCGACGATGCTATTTCTACGTAGTGTCCACTCCGTCTTGTATATAAATAGATATCTTCTTCTAGCGCAGTTCGAGCGAGCACGCGTGTATGCGAGAGATCGTAAACCCAAGGTGTGCGAAAACCTTGTCGTAAAAGATAGAAACTGTCGCATAGGGTTTATGGTGTAGTACAGCTTTTTCAATGATTTGTGGTAGTGAACCGAGATGTTCGATATATCGGAAAAAGATTTCGCGCGTAGCTTTCGCGTTGTATGATGTGTGTATATGTAAGGAAGATGGTATGAATTATTTACTGAATAAAGATCTCGTGAATGATTTATAACTTGCATAAGTTATAACGAGGAAACGTATCTGCGATGTATATATAGTATTAATGCTAATGACATAAAAGTATAACTATTTTCCTTCTCGTTCTCTCATCTCATGTACATTTAGCATACCATTATTATATATCCACATGAGTGTACCAATAATTAAATCATATTCGCGTGAAATATTCAGTTCTACTGTGGGATTTAACCCGTTTTCTGAAAAAGCATATATACACATCCAACCAAGTTCCTTGCAGTGTCATCTATAATACAAATCTATCGTTTCTCAATCCACGTCTATATACGTTATACTTTTTGCTGCTCTTGAATCTTCCGTTCTTGCGAGTAAAAAGTACGATAAGCTTTTGACGTTGCTCTCTATATCTATATATACAAGATCATTCGAAAGTAACTTTTTATATATTGGGCGAGACCGGATATATCGCTGGATCGAGACAGACAAAAAAAAAGTTGTGTTACAACAAAGTTTCACGCCATTACCGACAATATAACAATCGTCATGATATTATTGATGAACAATCGCAATAACAAATCGAGAACTGATGTTATTATGATCAAACCTATTTGCGACATGCATTCTTTCATCTTAAATATATGTACATATAATAACATCCGCATAATACACGCGCTCGCCTGACAATTAATAATGACATGGACAAATCGTTAGAAAGCCGTGCGACGCGTGGTATAGTGCCAACGACGCGATCTTCTTAGAAAACAAAACAGCTGATTATATTCTACAACCAAACCAAGTGCATAATACTTGTAAATAATGGTGTATGTACATATATACATATGTACATGATCCTCAATAACCATATAGACATTCCGAAAACTTTTATCAATATACCTCTTTTCCTTCCTGAAAGAGAAAAGAAACTACTTTCAAAAATCAGCAATCGTCAAGACATCACATCGACACTCGGGCGTCCTTCCTTCGGTGTATAACCTTACGCCAGTTGCACATACACATCTATGCCTATCGGCACTGCTCTCGAGTTACGTCGTTACTTCTCTGTCTCTGTGTGTGTATATATATATATGTGTGTGTTCTATTCTTAGCTGCAGCAACGCGCCGTCGTCGTGGCTTTTCACTCTCGGCATCACATATATATACAGACACATACACAGATACCAGTGAAAGAGACAACGATATATCTATATATACTTACAGAAAGACGCGTGTGTGTATGTAACGAAGAGAAAGAGCGAATGGCCTTCCGTGCTGTGCGCGAGCAGCCGTGTCGTTTAATTTTTCAGTGGACGCTGAATTCGGCATGAGAGTGAGAGGAGGTAGCTGCTCACTTGCTTTTTTTTCCTTTTTTTTTATAGTTCGACAGGACGTGTACGCTTAAAGATTCAGCATGAATCGATCGATAGTAGTTTTTTTATCCTTTTGCGCACGTGTAACCACGTGAAAGGAGACTACTTCCGAATAAACGTTGATTTTTCTTTGTGAATTTTTGAAACTTTGCATATAGTGACGACGATGGTGTTAAAGTAAAATATTACTTTGTTAAAATACAGCAGTAGTAGTAGCAGTAGGGTGGAATATATAAGAACAGGCCTGCACTACATTCATTAGGCTGTCATCGGTGTTAATTATCTACGCTTGTCTCTCGTACGTCCGTTATATCGTCGCGTCTATTTTTAATTACAAACGAGCCAGAATAACAACCAAAGGAATAATATATTTCTCATTCTAGCTCTATTAATACATATATGCCCCTACTGTTCAGTTCAGAATTGGTCAGTTTGAGGAAATTTTTTTCCATATAAGTATAGATATCTGTCACTTTGGGGAGATTTATGTCACTTTGGGAAGACTCCTCAAAGTGCCATGTATTGGAATTGGGCACTTTGAGGAGTTTGCTTAGTACCTACAGCCCAGAGAGAGAGAGAGAGATTATTTCATTAGTCACTTGTCCCAACCCTGATTGTAGAAACTCTAGCTCTTCAAACTGCCCAATTCTAACAGGTGTGTGTGTGTGTGTGTGTATACACACACTAATTCAGCGCGAGAACCTCGTTACTCTATGGCAATTAAATTTTCTTTTTAAAACCATGCGGACATACACATAACATCACAAGGTGACTATATAATCTATGTTGTTGTACACATCGTATATACGATACATACGTATACCTACGCGTCGTCGTTTCGTTACGCTGATAATAATAATTGGAATTTTTATCAATGACGGGCCGCGTTATACGCCGCCGTGTTATATATATACGTTTACAAAAATAGCTGTTGTATATATAGAGGTATGCACGGGCGAGCGAGCAAGACTCCTTTCACCTCGATAGCTTAAAGAGCTGAATTAACGCTCATGCGCGGCTTTTCTGCGCCGGTCCATTCTTTTCTCGTGTGTATAGTCTTTCTCTCTTTTGTTTCAGCCGATCTTTTCTTCTTTCGTTCGCGCGTGTGTGTGTATATATATATACTTATATGCAAGCTGTTGTGTTATTGCACTATGGTCTTTACCAACGTAAGAGCTCAATTCGTTGGGAATCAATGATTTGAGAAGCAGCAGCAGATGTTTTCTGATACTTTGGTATATTGTAAGAGGTAACGAATTTGAAGGCGAAGGAGGGAGGAGAAGGATTTACATATATACTCAAGGTGGTATATATAGGATTGAAAGTGAAGGATTAAGAAGTGAAGTTTCTTTTTATTGGCTTTAAGGAGGAGGGAGGTAAGAGAGTGTTTACGAGTTCGAGATTCTTTAGCTTTTTTTTTTCTTTCTTTATATAGAGTGTGTAGTATAGCAGTGCTTTCTTTGCACGGCTTTTCAACGAAGTTTGAATGAGGAGCGAGAGAGATGGTAATAAGGCGTTTGAAGTTCCTTTTTTTTTTTATTGTTGAAAGTTGTATAATGACAGCTTGTGAGCGACAATGGCCTATACGAGCTTTCGAATGGAAAAGTAACAATTTTAAAATTTGAATGAAACGTTGGTTTGTTGGGTAAATAAAATTTTTTACTACAATATTTAGAAATTGATTTTTAATTTTGTTAAAAATCAACGAGAATCCTCGTTAAATTTTCAAAATTCCTTACACGTAATTATTACAAAATACTTTTGTATCATCGTGTCATTTACGCTGTTAAAAACATTATATTATACTCCACTAATTTTTTTTTGTTATCACTTCCAAATAAATAAACAAGCATATTTCACATTTCATAACAATAAAAAAACAGAAAATCCAAAAAATCTTACACAACCCCTATATATGCAACGCCACTTTTCCTCTCCGAGATGAACAACTCCCTGTTTTCTCTCTGACCATTCTATAATTAGAAAACAAGGAAAACTCAACTGCATCTCTCTCTCTCTCTCTTTCCACACGCGCCTTGGCGGTCGATGATTCAGGCCGAGCGAACGAACGAACAGCTCGGTGCATACCCGTGTGCGCGCGCGCGCGTGCGTGCATGCATGCATACGGTTGTTTACGCCGGCAACGACGACAACGACGACGCCGGCGAGTCGCCGCTATGCGCGATATATACAACATCAGACGAGTCACTCGTCACGGCCGTTGCTGCTGCTTTGCTGACTTCGAAAATATACACACACACATATATATATGTGTAATTCACTTGAGAGTCTCTGTGTGTGTTTTTTGCACAGTTGTTTGTATTTGTGGTGGGGAGAATCGTTATTTTTAGGGCGATAAGGTGATTGATAGGCGATTGACGTCCGTCGCGAAGTGGATTGATAAGGGAAAAAGAGAGAGAGAGAGAGAGAGAGGCGCGTGTATACGTGTACATGAGATTTTGGAAGATCATTTTCGTATTGGTTTGCGATTTGATATGTGTCTTGAAATGTTCTGGAAAGGTTTTTTTTGTGCGGTTGTAGTTTAAAAACGTAAGGAGATTGATCTGGAGATATGTCGTAATTGGCCTGGAAATAATAATGGGTATCGACTTACTTGGTGATTCATACGCGATGATGCGAAGTGTCTTTCTCTCGTCAAAAGAGGTGTTGATTCATATACCTGAGATATAGTATAAAAAAACACTGACTATTCGATGTACCGATGTGTATGTAGGTTTATTTTTAGTTGCTTTGTAAAAAAAAAAT
Organism: Torymus texanus; assembly: GCA_036873485.1. NCBI lineage: Eukaryota > Metazoa > Arthropoda > Insecta > Hymenoptera > Torymidae > Torymus > Torymus texanus. Next base: position 15,135 of record JAYJLV010066191.1, read on the forward strand.
ATTTAATTGAAGTGTTTTATAGATAAGAAATACCCACTTAATTACATTTATAATATATAATTAACAACTTATTATCGTTAACGCGTGTGCGCGCTACTTTGTATTTATAAAATTCCTTCGTTTTTCACAATTACATACATACATAAATCATGTTAAATGTATATAATAAGACTTGATATATAAATTATTCAACCCACGATAACAACAAAAAGTGCACGATATAATTAATACGATTGGCTCGTTATACTCTCCGCGCGATAAATTCAATTCTACGGAACCAAACACCCATTGCAACGCGTTCACTTTCGTCCATCGTGCAATTACACTCCTATAATTACACACGCGAGCGTATACCGTAACTCGACCATAACAACGCACGGCGCGCACTTCTCCTTTTGCTACCTATGTTGTTGTTCTCTCAACCGAATCATCAGCCTTATTTATCCAAAAAACCTCTATATAAACCAATCATCGCTATAAACATACTCTTACGTATATACAAACACACGCACACATAGCGAGAAACAGACAATTAAACGTAGTATAGAGTGAGTCAATCTTGTTTTCACCGAAAAAAAACAAAAACAAAAAAAAAAAAGATCGCAATCGGAAATCGATGCTCGCAAATGTGCCCGTAAACAAAACGACGTTACGTGTGTGTATAACGGTAGTATATAGCGCGTCGTTCGGCCCTATATGCCACACCATGGTTTAATTGATCCACTTTCGCGCGACAATCTAGTTAGCCCCTTCACACACACACACATATATACGTGTACGTTATATATCTGTTCTACGCCGCAGGAGAGAGAGAGAGAGCGAGAGAGAGTTTTCCTTCGCGGTGATGTTGTTAAGTGCGGCGTGACTTGAGGACGGTGTAACGCGACAAGTTTGCTATATACGTATAGTGGTTGCTGATGGGGAAGTTGACGAAGGTAATTTGAAGGGGAGAAGCTGAGAAGTTGCTGGGAAATTGGTTGATTAGGTGTAGGGAAACTATATATATGTATATACGGTATGGGTCTTTGAAATTTCAACTGGTCGATAATTAATTTTAACCGGTGTGTGTAGCAGCGCAGTAGGAGGTAATCGTAGAAAGTTGTTGTATATTATTATGCCATTTTAAGAGAATAGCAGCAACAGCAGCAGCAGCAGCAGTCTAGACAGAACAGCTTTTATTATTGAAGAGCTCGGATTATCGATTGTACAAGAACCACACGCGCGTCGAGTGCAAGCTTTCTAAACTTCTGCGAAAATGTCAAGGTAACGGAGAAAAGCGATATTGAACTTTGCGATGTGTGTCCAGGTATCGTTTGTACAAACTTAAATATATAATGTTTGCTGTGCGGCAT